>JAEMPF020026885.1:0-2500 GCA_022496165.2 Catalaphyllia jardinei
CCAAGGATAAAATAGATTTGAACCACAACATACACAGGAGTTTCAATAACAATATTAAAGTAGCCAGCAGGTTTGAATAGAGCAACCAACCATAATTTTATCCGTTACGTACGCCTTATTCCAAAATGGCCGTCATTTTAGTATTCATTTCTTTTCTTGCAAATTAGCCCTTGTTGCCTCGTTCTTAAACTCGAAATTCAAAAGAATATTTTCTCATAAACGAGGCAACAAGGGCTAATTTGCAAGTAAACAAAAGAATACTCAAATGGCGGCCATTTTGGAATAAGGTGTATGTAGTTCCCTTCTTTGGGGGAGTTCTGGGGGCAGGCTCCGCCAGAAAATTTAGGAATTTCAAAGCCCTAAAATGTGATTCCCAGTTTTCTGAAGACTAAATTGAGTACAAAAGAGTGTGTTTTTTATTTGAGAAAGCCCTGTGACTCCCCAAGGCAAAATCCTGGTGAGAACACTGTTGTTGTTGTTATTATTGTTATTGTTATTATTTATTTATTAAAACAATGGCTTGTTAAAAAATAGCTTCATTCAGGTGTATTATACAGTTTGTAAAGGGTACTTCACCTTTGCAGAAGAAACCATCCCCGGGAGGATGAACTGCACTACAAAATACTGAAACTGATCTTTGGCACCATCATTTGACAGTTTATGAAGAAGATCCCCTAAACAAAGTGGAACAAAAACATTGACTGATGATCAGTTCGTTTTCACTTCAGTGGACACTTCTTTGAATTTTCCAGACAATTTCTGGAAAATCCAAAGTGTGCTTCTCTCAGCTGTGACTGAGTTACAGTGTATTTATCAGAGGTACTTCAAAACTTCAAGTTTGAGATGTTGATTCAATATTTTCAAAGAAAAAGGGTTAAAAATCCTGTCAGATAAAAGAGATTTATTTAGCAGAGCTTAATGTTACAATCTTATTGTTATGTGAAAGGCCTTGTGTGACAGGCTGATTACCTTCATAGGTCATACATTTGCTTGAGAAATTTTCAAGAATTGTCTTTGATCATATCATTACCAATCTGCAATCTGAGACTGAACTGAAAGGAGTTGATTATCAGAGGTTGCATAAATGTTGTGAAATAGCTATTACCAGGGCATACTTGGCAACATTTCCAACCCTTCAAAAATCTTGCTTGCTGTGGTGAAATGTATTTCATCAGATGTTAAACTTAAAGCCAAAGTGGGAAATCCAAGAATTGTAGGTTGATTTAAATCAGAGATCAAAGTACAATTTAAGCAGAGGAAACATGGTGGGCATAATAATACACAATAATTATTTCTCTTATCACAACTTCACACTTGTGCTTGCTGTATTTTAATACTATGTGTTAACTTTTGGTAACCTGTTGATGATCTGTTGGTTATAAGGAAGATGCCAACCAACAAACGACATGGCAGTGTTTTTGGAGAGCTGTTCTTCACAGTAACCATACCGAAAGTGTGGCTGTGACGAATAAACTAGATTTTGTCTCTCATGGAAACTAGTCATTGTAATAAAATAATGTTACTTTTTTTACCAAAATTTTACTCACTTAGATATAGCTTCTGACATCTGATTACTTGAGCATTAAATGGTATAAGTAGATAGTCACAGGCCTCTCCGAGTTCAGGGATTTGTACACTTGGTGGGCAATTAATTAATTACTCCTGTTTTGTAGTAATCCCGCAAACAACGTATCACATAAGACACACCATTTTCAAATGTAAGGACACAATGTGACTTGAACAGTTTTAATTAAAAGACAAATTGAGAAATTGGATCTGAAAAGTTTTTTGCTTGAGAAATGTCCAACTGCCTGTTCTCTATGTCATTCTTAAATTATAATCCTACAATTTTTAACATTGTACAGTACTGCTCAGATGTACATTAACTGCGCAGACGTGCTTTAAACGTTCTTTTTTTAGTCAGTTGCATAGATGTCCAGAGCCATCGACCAGCCAAATTCCCCAACCCGAATTATCAGAGAAGGGTGAAAAAAACAGACGCACTAGCTGGGAGACCATTGAAGTCCGTAGTCTCATTGCGGCCCACTGAGCAAATTATGATCGGCTTAAGTCGACAAAGAGTAGCCACGGAAAGAAAAGCGTATGGGATTCCATAATGGATGACTTTCTCAGTTTTGCAGCGACGCCGGCATAGAATCTGAGAAAACATTGGTGCAAATTAAAGAAAAATGGCGCTCGTTGTTCGACAAATGTAAAGCCGCGAAAGACCACAACAACAAGACCAGAAGGGGCCGTAAAACATTTGAGTTTTATGATGACTTTGACAAATTTTTGTCAGGGTCTGATAAGATCAACCCTAAATTCGTCAAGGAAACGAAAATGAAGCCAAATGTTTCACGGACGAATTCTGATAGTGGGATCGGGAACAGTGATAAGCTAGCGGGGAGGGGGGGGGGGGGTACTTAACAAAGTTTAATACGGGGAGGTTCTGCCCCGCGGTCCAACCCCTTACCCTTTTATATACCATTTTGGCAGAAAA
>JAEMPF020026885.1:7500-29674 GCA_022496165.2 Catalaphyllia jardinei
CGCATACGTCTCACGCTACGTTTTCAAGAAACTCCACGCGTTTTTTTCCTCAGCGCGCGCTTGACGGGCTATTATTTGAATCACGCGTACTAACATTATTTTTCAACAGATGAAGGCTTAAGCACCAACCGAAACGTCTTGAACGAAACATAAAAAAATAGTCAGCGTCAAGCCATTATCTCACTATAAAGATAAAACCATTGTATCGGTTAATCACTTGCGTATAAAAGGTTAAAAACAATGGAAAATTCTAAAAACCGT
The DNA here is from genome assembly GCA_022496165.2 of Catalaphyllia jardinei. Taxonomy (NCBI): domain Eukaryota; kingdom Metazoa; phylum Cnidaria; class Anthozoa; order Scleractinia; family Caryophylliidae; genus Catalaphyllia; species Catalaphyllia jardinei. The sequence continues at coordinate 7,762 of JAEMPF020026885.1, forward strand.
CATCCTAAAATACTGTATATGGTCGCAGTCATTTACTAGAGGTGGTTGAATACAAGAAGTTCAAACTATAAAGCTTTGACTGAAAAAAATTTGTTTTGCATTGCCTGATTTCAAACCGTGAAGGATTAGGTACAAGTCTGTAAATTATGGGATACGTAACTATTGATCCGCATAGTCAGAACGAGCACACCGAGATTTACAAAATCCCCAAGTTTGGTGTTAATCAGGCTAGTTTTGACTGAGATACAGTGATTTAAAAACGTCAAAATTAACAAAGAAATGTATGGCCATCCGGACACTGTTTCGGACTGCGTCCGGTTCGTCGTACACTTCTTTGCATATTTCGACATTTTCAATTTGCTGTATCTCAGTCAAAACTAGCCGGATTAACACCAAACAGTAGTTAAGAGAGGGGGCTCACCAGCGCATTTGCTTTTTAAAGGGAAAAAAATTCATATACCAAAATCATAGTTAGGTTCACTATTATTAATTTTTCTTATTAAGGCTGAATTATCTTTCTTTATATAAATTGGAGCTGAGCCCTCTACATCTGGGTAGTAAATTATTTTGTAGTATTTTTGCTTTTCTTCTGCTACTGCCACTGCTTCTGCCACTGCTTCTGCTTCACAATCCATATAATATATAATAGGGTATCATTTTTTATAAAAAGATATTATTTTATTATTAGAATTACTAATTCTTTTTATTAATAGACTCTCTTGTTTAAATATCTCAGGATTTCTAAATTTATCTAACATAATAGATAGCTCTTCATTTGTTTTTGAATTAAAATCAACTTCATTAAATATATAAAAATTTCTTAGAGTATTAATAAGAAAATTTCTATATATACAGATTTGTCTTTTTAAATGATTAGTATAAAATTGTAGCATATTATCTGGCATATAATATAATTATTATAATTTATTCAGTATATTTCTTACAATAGTATTTTTTATACTTTTCAACAGAAGGGCACATATCAATAAAGAAATTATCAAGATTACAGATATCATTAATCAAATCTTCATTGTTAAATGAACCAAGTCTCAATGCTCTCTTTATTCGTACTAATAGATGTGCATAGCTCTGATAAGCATACTTGCAGTTATTCATGTTTTCGTTAACGTTTTTATAGTCAAGCAAACATTCAATTAACATAGAACCACCAAGAGAAATAATAGTCAAAATAGATCCTGAGACAATAGCTGATGCAATACCGCCACCGGCAATTGCACCGGAAAACAATCTTGCCGCATATTTAATATTTCTGTAATTCCTATATGCTCTCTTATATAAAAACCACTTTAGATGAATTGTTTTGTAATAACCCATCAATTCATCGATTTGATCGCTATTCAAGTCTTGTGAAATGTGATTGAAATCGCAAATTTTTTTTCTCATATTTATAAATAATTACAGGAAAATTATTTATAAATGTGAAGAGCTGTTGAATTGATTATAAACAATGCATTCCTAAACTCCCTACAAAAAACCGTAAATGGTGAAAGAAAAATTTTTGATTTTCTTTTAACCAAAATCGCTCGTTTCCAAGGAGTTCAGGAATGTATTGACGTCAACATTGCTCGTTTCTAGGGAGTTTAGGAATGTATTGACGTCAATCGACGTCAAAGAACATTCTAGAAAATTATAAGTCAAGCTCTATAATTAGACTTATTATAGTATGTGTGACATTGCTGTTAGTTTTACTTTTAAAATTAACTCTATCACCCGGACTTAATTCAATAGGTGTATTAAAAACAGCTGTAGTTGAGAAATGTCCAGAAGGTTTTGTGATATAATATTCGTTTCCTACTTCATTACCATTTACAATTACTGCTACTACAATTAATTCAGGAGCGTTATTGTTTAAAGTAGATGTCAAAGCACCATATAAAATTCTAGAAGAAATAGAAATTGGAAAGCCATAGTTTTGACCAGTTGCTCCATTTCCAAAAGACCATTCAAAAGCATTGATAGAGAGAGGTCCATTTTCTTCAGCATGGATCGCGATTTTTGGTTTTGGAAAGGTAATATAGTCATTTATATTCTGAACTAGAGCGTTAAAATCTGCTTTGTCTGTTTTGTTTTGCGTGAGTGAATTTACAGAATTAGACAAAGCTGTTATGTCTGACATGTTTGCTTTTTGATCAAAGGCAGTATTAAAATCTGTTAAGTTGACTTTACTGGCTAATTGGTTGTCAACATAGCTCTTTTCAGCTTTATAGTTTTGATGAACAGTTAAAGTGTTATTGATAATGTTTAGATCGCTCGCTTCTAACTTATCGCCTAAGGCTGTTTGAACATCTGTCACGTTTGCTTTTTTAGCTAATTCATTGTTTACATAAGTAGTTCCAGCTTTATTTTTTAATAAATCCGTGACAAATTTTTTAGTGGTCGCGTCACTGTTATCTACTGGAGCAGATACATTAGTTAATCTCCGGTTTTTAATATGGTAATGCTGGTCGGCTGTTAAAGTGAAACCAATACCTCTATCTCCCTTTTCACCTTTAACTGCTTTTACCTCTTGTTTTTGTTCTCCATTAATAAAACCCATATATTATTAATATGATTTATTTCTTAAAATCTGCATCATATCATATATATCTTTTACAACTTCAATAAAATCTTCATAATTTTTAATATCAACATTAAAATAAAATAATTGACTCTCTTTTCTTATTCTTGTGTTTGGTAAAAGAGCTAAATGATATAATTCATTTATATTATGTTCAACACGTTTTTGTTTAAACTCAATAGAAGTTAAATCTTGAGCAACTTGGTTTAGTTTTGTTATAAAATGCCCTTCCATATATTTAATAAGAAATTAATATTTTTTAAGTTATTTTTTAAATAATTGTTCCTTCACTCTCTTCATATTTAGTAACATCAGAATAAGCATCGCTACGAGTATTATATAAATTTTTAGTTATTAAAGCTCTATTAATACTAAAAGGAGAATCTGACACATAGATAAGCCAAAAATTTTGACCTTGACTATTGAAATGAGGATGTGTTACAGTGATTGCACTAGTGATGCCACTAAAAATAAAATTCATAGTTTCTCTTTGGACAGTTAACCAAAAATAGAATTTTTTTCCTTTGGCGTTATTTGGAATATTAATACTTCTTAAACTTAGCTCATTCATTAGGGGATTTCTGGAAACTACTACTCTATCTTTGCTAATAAAAATATAGATAGGATAAGACCCCCCTCTCCAATGTAAAGTTATTATCATAGCGCCAGTTACAGTGGCTTTATGTTGAAAGCTTAAATAAAAAGTGACAACTCCCTCATTATCCCCATTTGTCTGATATGAATAATTATTTTGAGTTTTCGATGCAGTAGAATCAGGGAAATAAATCCCTTTTATTAATGAAAATCTTCCATCATTTCTTATTAAATTTCTATATATAAATTTAATTAAATTAACATTTTTGTCTAATTGCTTTTGCAAATCTGAATGAACTGTAGATATAGAGCTTTGTAAATTTGCGACTGAAGTTTGGAAAGAATTTTTAAAATCATTTAACTGTTTAAAATTGATAGCATCACTATCTTCATTTCCTTCTGGAAGGTTTTTAATGGTTTTATTATTCATATCGATAGGAGCTTCAAAATTGACCACATCATTATGGAAGTAATACAATCGGTCCCAGAGATGAATCGAAACATCATTCTGGTAACCTCTAACACCATAGACTACCACATAAATATCTGTTTTAGGGTCTGACCTACCTTTAAGACGAATATCAATATCTAAATCATCAAAACTAGGATTGATAATACCCTTATTAAAATGTATCACACTTCTTGTGTTATTATTTACTATTTTGCTATTAATTTTACTGACAGAGAGAGTGCCACTAGATGCATTAATTTCATCAACAGAGAGTCCATCACTAATATACATTTCATAAACTATAGTATAGTTTCCGATTGGTAAATAAACTACATCAATACTTAGTCGAGTACTATAATAACCTAGACTTGAGTCATAATCAATTTGAAAATGGTATGTTTTTTGATTTACTTTATGATAATCTTTATTTATGAGTCCAATTTTATGAATATCACTATCATCCTCTTTGAAAAGGTCATCATCCATTACTTTTTTGAATACATTTTCTCTGTCAATTGATTCAATTGCGCTCTCTTCAGAGCTTTGTATTGCAGCATCAACATAAGCTTTATCAACATCAGGTGTTGGCACTTTTGCTATTTCTGAATCAATATAATTTTTATTTATAAAATCTCTATTATCAACATATCTTTTATTTACCGCATCTCTCCCATCAGTTGGGTCTGCTAATCCCTTTACCTTTTTATTTACTATCTGGCCAGCATTAGGACCACTCTGCGCAGTGTATTGGAAATTAAGGTCGCCAGTCATATTATCACCTTTTGTAAATACTCTTTTAGACATTAGTACTCTAAGATATGCTCTCTCTTTTTCAAAAAAATCAAAGTTAACTGCCCTCTTTAATATTTCTGCCCTATTATCAGGGTCACCATCTCTCTCAATAATTGTGGCGAGATTATCTATGTATTTATTACCCATATTTAAATTACCAGTCATCGCTCTCGAACCATCTAATTTTAATAAATCTGAAGTATCTACCGAAGGAATTTTAGCAATTTTTTTATCTACATATACTTTACTAACAAGATCATTATCACTAAATAAATTATCAGAATATGGCTCTGTGTTCTGAACTTTTTTTCCTCGCAGGTCAAAACCCTCACTACCATCAGGATTGCTTTTTAATTTAATAAATTTACTATTTAGATATCCTTTATTTACAGCACTATATACATCTTTTTCTTTAACTACTAATGAGTCTGTATCTTTATGATCTTCTACGTTTTTTATTTGAAGAATATGGTGTGTATCCATTTGTAGATCACCTGTCATGGACCTACTACCATCTAACTTTAGTAGATTTGAAGTGTCTACTGATGGGATTTTAGCTATTTCATTATCAACATAGCTTTTTGAAGCTTTATCAGCAATGGCAATATTTTGTTTTCCATTTTGAATGTCAACATAACCTTTAGTTGCAGCATCATCAGATTGGACTGGATTAGCTAAACTCTCTATTTTATTTCCATCCATATTGATATTTTCAAAGAAGAGGATCTCATAGTTATCATCTGTATCGGGTATCTCAAATATTCTATCATCAAATCCTGTGCCATGTGAACCTTTTATAACTCTTGTTTGAAACTTAAAATTCATTGATGGGTCTCTCTTAAATACTACAATACGAAATCTTATTTTACCCTCAGATCCATTGCTCGAGAATCTTATATATGACTTTGTTATAATACCATTCTGTCTGCTTGCAAAACTATAAAGTCTAAACCCATCAGAGGCATGCACATTGAATATATGAGTATAATCAGTTACACCAGTTATCTTTATTAATGATGTATATATACCATCTCTTAACTTATCTGACTTCATTTCAAGTTCTAAAAAGGTTTGGCCACCAAAGTCACTTGATGTACCAGATGGAGATGTTTCATAGAAATTATTTGATAGAGTTAACTCAACACCAGACTTAAATATCCTTAAACTTGGTTGTAAATGAAAATTATTTTCAGTAATTTCAGTATGATCTTTTAATTTTTGATAATTAACAGCATCTTTATCATTTATTGGGTCAGCTAAATTTACTATTTTATGTGATTTTAAGTCAAGATCAGCAGTTAAAACTTTATCTAATTTAGAGTCTAGATTATCATCAGTATATTTTTTAGTAGATGCATCATTATCATGGACAGGTGCTTCTACATTTGTTAATCTCTTTCCATCAATATCAAAATTACCATCATCAGTAAGATTAAATCCAATTCCAGGAAGACCTCTCTCACCTACTCCTCCACTTTTGTTTACATTTTTTTGTTCTAATAATCCATTACTATATCCCATTATATAGTAATAGATTGTTTTATTTTTTAATTGTTTGTGTGTTATTTTATCTAATTATTGTGATTGTGAAGAAGATTGAGAAGGATAATAATCACTATCATCACTATCAGTACTTTCTAAACTATCATTTAATAAAAATTCTTTATAATCAAATGAGGAAGATGATTGCGAGCAAGAGTCCACCAACCAAGAAGATTGTGATTGAGTAAACTGCGATTCTTGTGATTGTGAGTGTTGAGATTGAGAATCTTCTGAACATTCCATATATAATATAAAAATATTTTTATTTTTAAATATTTTATTTTTTAAATGTCTTCATTAAAATTTTTTTTAAATTTTTTATTTATCTTATCAATATAAACAAAACTATAAGGTTCAGATGTTGCTCTAAGAAATTTATCCTTATTAACATTTACTTCTTTACACATTCTTGAAGTCTCTGCAGAAGATGGAGAGTCAAATATACAAAAATGAGAACAATTAATACGTATATCTTTTGGAGTTAGATAATAAGATTGACTTAGATAGATAACACTGCAATTTTTATGACGACCACCAATAAAATATTCAACAAGAGGTTTTTGATTCTTTTCACAAACAAAGTCATCAAATATAACTATTTTTTGATTATCACCATCTAGTTCAGATAGTGGTGTTATTTCATCATTGCTAGCTTGGATAACATCATATCCTACCTTTTCTGATATAGGTTCGAATTTATCCATTAGTTCCTGATACTTTTTTTGTTCTATATTTTTTGAGAATAAGTAAATTTTATCAAAATATAGAAGGTTATAGAGCATATGCATAAGAGTATTAGTTTTACCACAACCACTTGGACCACAGATTAACATTCTAAAAGTGTTAGATGGCATGAAATCTTTAATATTTTTAAAATTACCCTTTGTTTTTGATTTTTTATCATAGTTAGGAATTTTCATATATAATTTATATGAATATTTTCTTTTTGATATATAAATGATTTATAAAAAATATAAATTATGTTAATATATGAGTCTAAGTAAATGGAAAGAATTAGCAGAGCGGAGAACTAATACAGGACAAATGAAGAGAGAACTATTTAATAAAATAACAGAAGATAAGATAAGAACTAAAACAACTGATCAAGCTATTGCAAAGACTTTTAGGTTAGACAAACTAGATCAAATAGCTGAACAAACTAAACCCAAAAAGAGAGTCCATATTCAAATACCTAGAGAGGGAGGTATTGATTATGTAGATCCCTATGAAGATATGGATGTAGAGGGATTGCTAAATCTAGAAGATTATGTGGGACCACAAGCAGCAAAGATACCACTACAATACCAAATGGGTCCAAATGAGCCACCTCCTGACTATTCTTTTATAGAAGAAGAAGAAGCAAAAGCACCATTAGCTGAAGCTGAAGAATCAATGGTTGTTGTTGATGATGATAGATCAGAAGTTAATAAGGTTTTAGATCAATTAAAACTCCCTAATTATAATGATGTAGATTATAGATTAGCCGAAACAGATATGACTGATTCAGAAAGAAGAGCTTATCTTCGAAAAATAACTGAAGATGCACAAAAGAAGCAACAAAGGATTACACCTAAAAAATCAAAGGCAACAAAAGATTATAATGCTGGAAGAATAACATTAGATAAAAGAAATCAAATTTATAAGGATATTGGTAAAAAAGAAAAACAATTAAAATCTTACAGACATTACTATGAAAATAAAATGTATTCATATAAAGGTTCTGGTTTAATTCAAAGAGGAAGTGGTGCCTTTTTCTTCGATAATGCAAAAGAAATGCTAAATAAATTAACTCTAATTATTGCAGAAATGCGGGCAGGAAATACAAGTATTGATATGAGAAACATGGGTGTAACTATTTTAGATGCACTTTTACATGCTAAACATATAAATAAAAGCCAATATCAAAAATTAGTTAAAAAATATTTTGCTGTTTAATCATATATGGAAAGAGAAATAACATTAAGTAGCTTTTCTGCAAAAAACGAACCTGGAAATAGACCAGGTGACTTTACAACAGTATTTACACCAACAATCATATTAGACTCAAACTCAACCTACTATATTGGTTTAAACAGAATTATCTCAATGTTTTTTACATGGACAAATGTTAATTCAGAATATAATAATCAAAAAATATCATTTAGTAAAGATAATGGTAATAGTTGGACTGATATTGATTTTCCCCAAGGAGTTTGGTCATATAATGATTTTGACAATTATATTAAATCAAAGACAGTAGAAGATGGAGATGGAAATAATCCAAACTATCCAATCACAATAACTTTTGATGAGCCAACTTTTCGAACAATTATAACTTTAGATACAGGCTATCAACTTGATTTAACTAAATCTAATTTTAATAAACTTATTGGATTTGATAAAGAGATTTTAAAAGATGAACAGAATATTGGAAAGAGAGTACCAAATCTCACAGAGGACACTGATATTTTAAATATACATTGTGATTTAACAAGTACTTCATTAGTTGATGGTGGTGAATCAGATATTATTTATAGTTTTGGTACAGGAACTTTAAGTCAATCATATGCATTTACACTTGAACCAAGACGTATTGTTTTTAGTCCAATAAATACAACAATTATTTCAAGTATACGTATCTATGTAACTGATGGATTAAGAAGACCAATCTATTTTAATAATTCAGATACTGCATTTTCATTAATATTAAAAAAAATAAGTAATTAATATTATATGGTAAACAATTTAATGCTAAAATCAAGAGAATTTAAAAAGATGTATCATCCATCTCTTGGAAGATATGTTTACTTTCATAGAGGAAATGGTCTTATAGTTGATAATATTATGAAACCAATTAGTGCAGGTGTTAGTGAACTTGGAAGCGCTATTGGTAGTAAAATTGCCTCTACAGCTGCAAAAGCATTTGGGAAAAAGAGCAAAAAGCAAAAAGATGCTGAGAAAGAGGCAAAAGAGGCAAAAGAGGCAAAAGAGGCAAAAGAGGCAGAAGAGGTTGTTGAAAAAGCTGGAGATGTTATCCAAAAAATGTTATCAAGACCAAAACCAAAAAGGAAAAAACAGAACAAACCTAAGACACAACATGAAGTTAACACTTTAATTAATAATCTCTTAGATGATTGATTATTAAAAAAAATTATTTTATAAAATATATATGTCATTTCGATCACCAGAAAACGTTCAGAGAAATGAAGAAGTCAGATTTCTTCTTGAAAGCAATATAAGAACACCGGCTAATACTACAGAGCAACAAAAGAATGGTTATAAATTTGTAATAAATGATAGAAGCTCTTTTTATGATTGGTATAATGCTTATTTTGAAGTACAATTTCATCTTGATCTTAGAGCAGATGGAGGAGATAATGCTGCTATAACAACAACACTTCTATGTGGTTCACATTCACTTATCCGACATCTTGTTATTAAGAGTGCTGGTAAAATTATCTATGATACTGATAATCTACATCTTGTTACTTTTGCAAAAAATCTATTAGAATATTCAGATGATTATGCTAGAAGTGTTGCTAAAAATAGTTTTTGGTATCTAGATAGTAGTGCAACAGCAGTAGATGCTGAAAATAGTGGTTTTTTAGCAAGAAGAGCATTAACATCAGATAACAAAAGAGTTAATGTAAATATCCCACTAAACAGATACTCTTTCTTTGAAGAATTAGAGGGAAGGATGTTACCTCCAATGCAACTTGAATTTGAAATAGATTTAAACTCTGATGCTGAAGCATTGTTTGGTGCAGGTGCCAATCATGCAAATGTTAGATTAGTAATTGACCGATTTTACCTATGGGTTCCAAGATTACAACCAAAAGATGCTCTAATGACTAAATTTATATCTGATTTTCAAAAACCAAGTAAATGGAATTACTTAAGAGAAATGTATCAGAGATCAGATCTAACAAATACAAGTGGAGATTTTAGAATATCAGCATCTATTGATAAAGTAAGATATGTATTTGTCTATTTACAGAGAAATAAGAATAATTTAATTGGAGCAAATCCATATATATATGATACATTTAAACTAAATGCAGGTGATGCCAATAGTACTCTAACTAGTTGTAGACTTGAATATGGTGATGGTGTATTTTATCCAGAAAGAGATTTTGATCATGAGAGTAAAACTAGAATATTCAATGCACTAATGGGTTATTCATGGAAAAAGAATGATTATAATACTGGAACACAATTAAATATCGCTAATTTCCAATCTCTTTATCCTCTTATCTTTTTTGATCTAAGTTATCAAGCTGATAGTGTAAGTAGAGATCCTAAACAACTTATACTTAAATATATGATTAACACTAATGATGGTGATAGGTTTAGGGTTCATGCTATTGTTCTTTATGAAAAAGATGTTGTTGTTGATAAAGTAGGAGATCAATTAGTTATTGTATAAGGGCAAACAAAAAAAAAACACTCAAGAAAAAAATAATTTAAAAAAAATAATTTATTAATTATATATAATGAAAGCAAAGTTTGTAAAAAAAGAAGAAAACAAAGAACAAAAAGGAGATGGTTATGTTATTGTTGATTTTTTAGATATAGATACTAATAGTATTAGTTTTGGTACACCAAAAAAAAACAATTATAATGGGTTACAAATACCTATTTTATATGATGGTTGTACTATGTATGTTAAATATGAAGGTAATTCACCATTTGGTGCTCAAGAAAATGTTGATAAAGATGGTAATTATCTTGGAACAAGTATGCAAATAAATTTAGAAGAAAATTATCTAGATAAAGCAATAGAATTAGATCAGTTTTTTATTGACACTTTTTATAATAATAAATGGGGGTTAGCAAAAAATATTCCTAAAAATAATATAGCAGGTTATGATGAATATGGTCAAGGTGGATTATGGAAAAGAATTTGTAAAAAGCCTTATAAAGTAGATAAAGTGACAAAAGAGAGAGAATATCTAGATTATCATTCTAAGATGGAATTTTCACTATTATATAAAAAAGATAAACTTCAGACTACTTTTTTTGATTGGGATGGTAATAAAAAAGATAATTATGAAGATGTTATATCAAAAACTCATGTTAAGTTTATCGCTGGATGGTTTTCATTATGTAGAGGTACATTTGGATTAACTCTTAAACCAAAATTAATGCAAGTTAGATATAAACCAGAAGAAAATAGATTTAGTCAATGTTGTCTTATGGATGATGATGGTGAAGATAATACTGAAGGAATTATTTCATTACATCCAGAGAATTGTTTTGATTATAGTGATTAGATGGGAAAAACAAAAAATATTATTTATGAGTTAAAAAAATTTAATTCATAATTAATATAATGTCAACAAAATTAGTTAAAATTAACGTTAATCTTTCAAAGGGTCAAATTGAAAAACTTAAAAGAGCTTATAAAAATAGTGAAGAAATAGGTATAAGATTAAAAAATAAAGATTTAACCGGTAATCATACTCTACTTGTTTCAAATAATATGGCTTATAGACTAGAAAAAGCTAGAAAAAATGGAACTGGTGTTCTTATTAAAATTCCAAAGACTAATATTAGAAAACAAACTGGGTATGGTATTGCAAGTAGTATATTACCAGTATTGAGAAATTATGGACCTATGCTTGCTAAAACTGCTGGTTTATCAGCTCTTGCTGGTGGTGTAAGTGAAGGTGTTAGACAGATTGTAAAAAAAATAACTGGTGGTCAAGTATTTAAAGTACCAAATGGTGAGCTACATAAACTTGCAATTATGAGTGAATTGCTTACTAAACCACAGATTAGAGATTTAGCTGATGCTTATAATAATAATATGGATTTAATGTTTAAAATTAATAAAAAGCAAGTGGGTAATGGTATAGGTACTATTTTAGCAAGTATTGGAATACCAATGCTTATAAGTGCATTAAAAGGAGGAGCAATTATGCCAATGAGTGTAGCAAGAGCAGAATATCCAATGAGACCACCTCCATTTTATGGTACTTGGGGTGAGGGAGGACCAAGAGTTGGTAAACCACCACCTTCAGAAGGAGGTGGTAAAAAAAAAAAGAACTGGGCAAAAGAAGCAGCCTATTATTACTAGGTTCAAAATTAAAGTTTAAAAAAAATGTCCCATTAAGTAATTACGATCTTTTAGATTGGTGTAAATATTTAGGTATTCCTATTGGTGATGTATTAAGTAGAGATGTTAAAGTACCTCATAATCATAAATTAGCTATATTTATCTATAATTTAGAACCACATTATATGAGTGGATCTCATTGGGTTGCAACTTATGTTAGAGATGGTATTATTAATTATTTTGATAGTTTTGGTATGCCACCTTTTCAAGAAATAGTAAATCATGCTAAGATGAAAAATTTAACTCTTTTACATCAAAACATGCAGATTCAAAACTTATATACCACCACTTGTGGTTATTTCTGCCTTTACTTTCTCTATGAAATGCATAAAGGTACAGATTATTGGGATCTGTTAAGTGTTTTTAAAAAAGATACAAATTATAATGAAAAATTTATAGAGCAGTACTTCCATCAGCTTTTAACTTAGACTTATTTAAAGCTAATTTTACATATTTTTCTTCTAGTTTTCTTTCTCTATCTTTTATTTTAACTTCTCCTTCTTTATGTTCCTTTTGTAATTCTCTTGCTCTAGTTATTAGTCTATCTCTTGCTTTACTTAAATCTTTTTTTACTGATTCTTTATGTTCTTTTGCTTCTCTCTTCTCTTTTCTATTACATAATGATCTAAAAAGGTTTTTGTATCTTTTATAAAAACTTTTTACCTCTGCATATAAGATCTCTAGTGAACGAATATCATTTATTAATACATTAACATCCATATATATAAATAGCATTTTAAAAATTTTTTAATATAAGTTTAGGTACTTAAATAAAATTATAATTTATTATTATATATGAAATCTTATTGTGTAAAACAAAAAAAACAAACTGAGTGTGTTCCTGGTAGTGAGGTGAGAGTTGTTACTAGTAATGGTAGAAATGCTATGAAGTGTAAGTGCGCTGAGTGTGGTATTACTAAGTTTAGATTTGTTAAAGGAAGTGCTACTCCTTCTAAAACTAGAGTACCTAAAGTAGCTAAACCAGCAACTGGAGTAAAAAGGAGAAGAGGTAGACCAAAAAAAGGTAAAGGACTATTATTAGGTCCAAACAGCCCTTTTAACAGTATTCCACTTGTAGGGGCAATTTTATAATTTAAAAGATTTTTATATTTAATATTATAGGGAAATGGAAATATATTGTGTTAAACAAAGAAAACATACTGGCAATGTACCCGGGTCAGAACAATATTTTAAAACTATTAATAATAGACATGCAGTAAAAGTAAAATGTGATGAATGTGGTATTAATAAGGTTAAGTTCCTATCTAATAATGAAGTAAATGGTTTAAGACAAATGTATGGATCTGGATTTGATGAGTTGTTTATTAAAGGTTTATCAGCAGGCGCTAAAGGATTATTTAACTTAGGAAGGAGAGGAGCAGCTAATGCAATTAAATCTGACACGGCTAAAGCTAAATTTAAGCAAATAGGTCAAAAGTATTTAAATGAAGCTATTGATTCAATAACTGATGATGTATCCAAAAAGATAAAAGGTGAGGGTATTGTTGATGATGCTAAATTATTAGTTAAAAGTGGAAGAAAAAAAACAGCTGACTTTATTAGATCTAATAAAGCTAAAGATAAAATAAAACAATATGTTGATGAAGCAGCAGATGCAGCAGCTGATAAAATAGAGGGAAAAGGAGTAGATATTCATAAAGCTATTGGAAAGCTTCCAAAACCAAAAGGTGGTTGGACTCTTCCTGGTCATAAGTATACTGGTCCATATAATGATTTAAATAAACAAGTTAAATTTGATAAAAATACAGGTCAAATATTAGAGATATATGATAAACCAACTGGTACAGCAGATGCCATTGCAATGCAACATGATGTAGACTATACTGTATGTGGAGATGATAAATCTTGTAAACATAAAGCAGATAATAAGATGGTTAAAGCTCTTGATGCAATTCCTTGGAAAGAGAGACAATGGGGTCATTGGTTAGCTAGAAATATGATTGATAAAAAAAGAAAGTTAGGTTTAGGCGCTCATGATAAAAAAAAAACGCCCAAAATTTAAGGTGGCAAGAAAAATTGGCTGATGAGTTACATAAACCTATAAGACGTAATTTTAATAAGAGAAGAGTTATTGTTCATAATGTTGACCAAATTTGGTGTTCTGATTTAGTTGATATGCAAAAGCTTAGTAAATGGAATAAAGGTTTTAAATATCTTCTTATGGTCTTAGACCTTTTTAGTAAATATGGGTGGATTGTACCTTTAAAGAGTAAAACCGGTTTAGAAGTATCTAAAGCATTCGAAACCATTTTACGTAAGGCTAAGCCAAAAAAGTTATGGGTTGATAAAGGCAAAGAGTATTACAATAAAAATTTTCTCGATTTACTAGATAAAAATAATATAGAAATTTATTCTACTCAAAATGAAGAAAAGTCAGCTGTCTGTGAGCGATGGAATAGAACTATTAAAGAGAAAATGTACAAGATGTTTACAATCAGAAATAATACTGTTTATATTGATATTTTGGATGAAATACTCTCTTCTTACAATAATAGTAAAAATAGAAGCATAGGTATGACTCCAAATGAAGCTAGAAAGAAACATAACTATGGAAAAGTTTATTTAAAAATTAATGCGGTAGGTAGTGAAATAGATAGTAATAGTAATAGTAAACCTATATTTAAAGTGGGTGATACTGTTCGTATAAGCAAATATAAAAGAAAAACTTTCGATAAAGGATACACTCCAAATTGGACAGAAGAAGTATTCGTTATAGATAGAATTTTACCCACAATTCCTATAACTTACAAAATAAAAGATTCAGATGGTGAAGAAATAAAAGGATCTTTTTATACAGAAGAGCTGCAAAAGACAGATCAAACTGTTTTCAGAATAGAAAAAGTAATTAGAAAAAAAGGCAACAAAGCTTTAGTTAAATGGAAAGGTTACCCTGAAAAATTCAACAGTTGGATAGATATAAAAGATTTAAAAGATCTATCCTAAATTTTGTAATGACCATATGCATAACTACTTATTACGTCATCTAGTACATATCTCTTATCATCATAACATGATAGGCTTGTTTTATTCATTAATATATTATACATTTCATGATAGTCTGATCTCATACATCTCATCTCTGTCTTTATTATTTTTTGATTAAATAGGACATCTTCGAAATGAGAATAATTAAAGTATCTCTCATTTGGGTGATCATTATCTATTAAATATTTCTTTATTCCTTTTGCTTTTATTTTCTCTTCATGTATTATCTTCGCTTCACCATTTTCAAATATTTTCTTCTCTGTTTCAAATGAATACATTTTACTCTTTAATCCAACAAATTTTGTTATAGGTATTCCAGCAGTCTCATCTTTAAACTTTCCAATCACTTGTTTGTTCTCAGTAAATTTAAATTTTGAATCTTTTGGATATTTATGATT
This sequence comes from Catalaphyllia jardinei, assembly GCA_022496165.2. Taxonomy (NCBI): domain Eukaryota; kingdom Metazoa; phylum Cnidaria; class Anthozoa; order Scleractinia; family Caryophylliidae; genus Catalaphyllia; species Catalaphyllia jardinei. Next base: position 23,220 of record JAEMPF020026885.1, read on the forward strand.
ATCTAATTGATCTCTAAATTGAAAAAGGTCTTCATAAACATCTTCTGTCTCTATTTCATACATAAGTGAATCAGTATCAGTAAACAATAGTTTTGCTCTATCACCATATAGTGGTTTTATCATTCCATAGTGAAATTTATACATAAGTAATTTGCTTAATTCAAGAATAGCAACCCCACAGTATATTGGTTTATCTATTAAAACCTCTTTCTTTCTCATACTTACAGCAACTAAATCATCTGAAAATATTTTACAACCAGCATAATAAGGTTCTTTTGTCTTTTTTAGAAACTGCTCTTTATCAGTCTCAAGATAAACATTACATCTCTTTCTAACATTTTCCATTGTCTTTCCATAAACACTGTTATTCATTAGTTTAAAAAAATCTTTTTCAAAATCAGTCTCTGCATTTGTTCTCATATCTGTATTAAATTGAATATAGTCTTTCAACCATGGTTTTTCAAAAAATTCAATTACCTTATGCACCTTTTTTAATTTTAAACCTAATTCTAAATAATACTCTAAAAGTCTTTCATGAACTACATAATTCTTTTTATCATTTAGTGTTGTCATTAGCTTTTTTACTTTTGTATCTGATATATTAAACTTATCTTTTATTTCATGGCATAAGTCTGATAACATATCATTTGTTATATTTATACTCTCTGGGGCACAGGGATAGTCATTATGTGAATCATGCAACTCTTTTGGGTACTCTAAATCTACTTCATAAAACCTTCCTTTACCATTTACTTTTGGTAACATTTTATCTTCTAGAAAACTTTCTAACCATCTAAATCCACCATATGGTAATGGTTCTGACATTGCCCAACCATAAAGGTTATTTGCATCAAGATAAATTATAAAAGTACTTTTCTTTTTTGGATTGTAATTACTTAAATATTTATTATTTGCTACTGCATTTCTATGTGGAATATTACATATTCCTCCTCTCTTTGCTCTTTCAAAAAAATAGAGTTGGTCTATGTTTCCTTTTATTATTTTATCTAAATATATTCCACCACTATTTATTCCCATTTTATTATTTAATGCTGAATCCCAAGCTAAACTTGGTGATGATATGTAATGTTGTGGATCTAATCCATAATATTTTAAGCATGTCTCTCTAAAATTTTCAAAAATATCTGCCAATAATAAAACATCAATTTTTAGATATAAATCATGGTATTCTCCCATATTTTTTATACCAAACTTATTCCATACTTTTTTTGCATGTTCATAATCTTTATCTTCAATATCTCTCTCTACTAAATCATTAAAAAAGTATTTCTTTTCTGGCAAACTAGTCTCATTAAACTTTTGAAATGAGGCTATATAACTATATGGGTATACACCTTTTCTCTTTGCTAACTCAAACTCCTCATCATCTCTAAAATATTCTCTAAGATATTTAAATTTATTCTCTTTACTTCTTGCTAAACAACTTGCTAAACTCTCTAATGATCCAAGTAAAAATTGAGCGCTATCAATAAAAGATATATTACCTATTGAAAATGTTAAATATTGTTCTATATCTTTTGGTATTATTCCAATATTAAGATTACGCTTCTTTTTCTTTTTCTTTTTGTTATATTCATCTTTTGTACTATTTTTTTGTAGTTTTTCATTATATCTTTCTATTTTTATGTTTTCAGAATCTATTACCTTATTTTTTTCTTTTAATATAGCACCAATCTCTTTTACAATAAGTTGACCATCATAACCTCCTAAGTTATGAAATACTACTTGTATTTTTAAATTATCAGCACTTACTCTAAATTTAAGATTACATTCATTATGTGCAGAACCTCTATATTTACCAGTTATATGACAATGGTCTCTTACAGGTTTTTCATCTTTTTTATATTTCTTAAGACAAATGTGACATTCTTTTGTATTTTTAAATTTTTCTTCATCTTCTAAAGTCATCCTTAAACGTTTATTAAAATAGTTTTCTACAATCTCTTTGCAGTATTTCTCTTCTTCTAATATACAATTTAAAAACTCTTTTATAACATCTTTTCCTCTATAAAATTTTACAGGTTTACTATAATTATTATCATAAGTACAAACTAATTTATAACCAAAACTACATGGAATATGCCTCTTTTCTTTTATTGTAAAAGATTCATTAGGACTCTTTCTTTGTGGTTTTAAATCTTCTAATATTGATTCAAAATCAGCATAGATAGTAAATGGTTGTTTTAATTTTTTTGCATGATTTTTAAAGTGAGTAGTTGGTATTCTCCATTTGCCATTTATATCTTTAAACATTTCTGGCAATCTTGTTGCACAGTTTCCTTCATTTATATCTTTACAATCTTTTTTATGTTTTTCTAAAAGTTCTTCTCTTATAAAACCATGTAAACATCGAACACAGTAATACATTCTTAAGTGTTTTTTATTCTTATTATATAAAAGTTTATTTATATCTTTTATATAAACACAATGAGCATTATCTTCATCTTTTATTAGAAGTATGTTTAATATTTTTTTATTATCTTTTCCACTAATATAAAATGGATATACTCCATTATCATATGTAAAAATATTAATATTTTTATTTATTCTATCTTCAAACTTTTTTACATCTATTATTTTACATGGAAAATTAATTCCTTTTAAATCATAATTTTTAAAGTAACTTCTATCTTTTAGTGTAATTCTTTGTGGATCTTTATCTCTTGGGTTATCTTGCCTAATTGAACACCAAACCAGACAATAAGGATCATTATTTTTAATATTAATCAAACCTTTTTTTGGATTTTGTAATTCTTTAGGTAATGGTAAATATGTTCCACCGCCAATTGGTATATATTTTGCAATATTAATAAAATTACTCTTTATCTCCTCTATTATTAACCCAGATCCATTAGATAGCCATTTTGATATTTTTTCTAATATAATCTCTACAATAAAATTATAATTATCTTTTATCTCTTCAGTATTTATTACAACTTCTGGATTATCAATATTACTAAATGAACCATCAATATATTCTCTAAATTCTTTACCATTTTCATCAAATTTACGTTTATAAAATAATATTTTAATTGCAATACTAAATTTTAGTCCTCTATTTTTATTTAAATAATCAAATAATAATTTTTCAATCCAATAATAAACTTTACTTAATTGATTTCTTGGATCTTTTTTATCTAAAATATCTATTTCCGCAGATAATGCATAATTACCAAAAGCCTTATCTAATTTTTTAATTGGATCTCTTTTATTTTCTTTATCTTTTAATTCTTTTCTAAATGCTTCTATTGCTTCTGGTTTATAAAATGGTTTTATTTTTTCTATAAATTGATTAACATCTTTTATTATTGCTTCTGGAATAAAACTTGGTGATGGTGTTGGCCTCTGAATAATATTTCTTGGAGCAGGTGTTGGTCTCTTGCTTTTTATTCTTGGAGCAGGTGTTGGTTTTTGTTTTGGTGGAACATATGGTGTTAGTTGTAATGGTTCTGGTAATCTAGATTTTTTAAAAATAGGTCTACCACCAATTTGAAATAATGGGTTAATAATTATATTTTTAATTGTTTTATTTAATATATAACTATTAATTACTTCTCTATTATATGAATTAAATGCTTTCTTCTCAGATTTTATCATTTCACAATATATTATAGTGTGTCATTTTTTTTAATTTTAAAAATTTCTTAATTATATTTTTATAATTTTATCAAATCTTCACCTCCAAAAAGGCTTCTCTCATGTTTTTTACTTCCTAAATGCGTCCATTTTCCACCTAATCTATAGTTCTTTCCATTATTACAAATAGGGCAATACCACTCTGTTGTCTTTAGTCTAAATACATGATATCTCTTTCTGTATTCTTTATAATTTTCTTTCTTTAACTTTTGCATTTCTGGGGTATTTACATATTCATCCATTTATAATATTTATTATATAATATTTTCTAAGTAGTTTAAATTTCATTTTAAAAATGATACCCTATTATATATTATATGGATTGTGAAGCAGAAGCAGTGGCAGAAGCAGTGGCAGTAGCAGAAGAAAAGCAAAAATACTACAAAATAATTTACTACCCAGATGTAGAGGGCTCAGCTCCAATTTATATAAAGAAAGATAATTCAGCCTTAATAAGAAAAATTAATAATAGTGAACCTAACTATGATTTTGGTATATGAATTTTTTTCCCTTTAAAAAGCAAATGCGCTGGTGAGCCCCCTCTCTTAACTACTCCAAACTTGGGGATTTTGTAAATCTCGGTTTGCTCTTTCTGACTATGTGGATCAATAGTCACTTATCCCATAATTTACAGACTCGTACCTAGTCCTTCACGGTTTGAAATCAGGCAATGGACAAGTGGTTGCTTATGGGGGGGGGGTGGTCATGTATTAGACAGACCATCTGATAGGGTAAGGAAAAAGTGGAAAATGATGCGGAAATGTTCGGCAAAATTATGCGGACGAAAGTGACGATTATGCGGAAAAGACGCCAGGTTATGCGGAAATTTCTCAAATCAATAAAACTGTTCCCTTGGCTTTTTTCGATGTATAAAATACACTTTCACTTCTTACCGAGAATTTTAGTCCTTTATGACATGTTTGACCTTTTGCTGCCATTTATGGACAGGTATTTCCTCGTTCAACGCCGTTTTTCCATAGTTTCTGTCAGCATTAGATAACACAGGGGTGAAATAGTTTTCTGCGCCCGCAATGATAACAATCCTCACAAAACCTCCCTAAGTACTTCATGTATCCCTTCCAGATATTATAGTGTATCTACATGATATATACATGAATATTCGTATATATACATGAAGATTCGTATATATACATCAAGATTCGGATATATACATCAAGATTCGTATATATACATCAAGATTCGTATATATACATCAAGATTCGTATATATACATCAAGATTCGTATGTATACATCAAGATTCGTATATACATCAAGATTCGTATATATACATCAAGATTTGTATATATACATTAAGATATAAATTTAGAATCGTGCAGTTCAGACATAAAGGAAAGCATGACCGCTGGATCGATCACAGGCGGCCCAGACGTTGTTTGTGATTTACATACGTGACAGTATTGTGTTACGTATTGAGCCATTTAAGAGAATGTATGAAAATGGTTCGAAAATCGCTCTAAATTCAACTTGTAGTAAAAGAAATGTTACAGGAATGCAAGGGTTCTTGACAAAACTTTTAATGGCAGCTGTCACCCAGATACTGTAAAGTCTACATCAGTTTCTTTCTAGTATGATGAGCAGTGCTTCACAGATTTTATTTTCCAAAAGGCCTTTTATGCCTAGGATTTTGACACCAGAAAAATAATATCCATACTCTGTCCATGATGGGGGTGCAATGTCACCCCCACCCCTCTGGAATTTCCAAATGCAAACAGTGATTTGTATGGAAAACAGGGTCTTTCCCACCCCCCTCCCCCCACCCCCTAGGATTCCTTCTGCCTTTATGTAGGAGGGGTATGGATATTTTCTGAATTCACACAATGTTATGCCATATGCTAAAACTGAAGAACAAACCTATGAAAATGAAGTAATCATTTATTTACTTGAATGCAAGATGGAAAAGTATACACAGTGTAATATGATATGCTCTAGTTTTCGTTAGAACAAGTGTAACAATTTTTCAACATGTTTTCAAGTATAGAAATTCAAAATGCTCTTTTGAAAATACAATATTTGATAAAATGATTGACAATCGATACATTAAAAATACACTGGTATCAATAGATCAACAAGAAGGCACTTGCACACTCATATGAAATCTGCTCAATCTTCTTCAATTCTTCTCCAAAATTTTAGAAAGCGTGGTTAACATCATGGCCTGGAATCCATCAATTTGCTTCTGTTGCTGTTGCAGTTGCTGGCCCATCATCTTCATCATAGCATCATTCTTTGCTGCTTCTTGCTGTAACTCTTGCTTTTTCAGCTCCAGCTCCTCTTTTTTAAATTGATCCAACCTTTCATTCCTCTCCTTTAGATACTCCAGGGTGTTGTTTCCACTTGATCTTCTTTTCTTCCCCTTTCCCTCATTTTCACTTCTTTTCGTTCTGTCTCCCAGCCTCTCCATTGCCCTCTTTCTCACTTCCTCAGCATCTTTCTTATCTTCTTTTACCCTTCCTCTTTTGTGCTACTGTCTCCTGTTGGTCTCGATCAGCCTCATCTTCTCTCACAATGACGTCTTCCAGGGCTTGCTCTACCTCTGTCAGTTCTGGGGTGCTACTCCCACTTGATCTTTCCTCCTCTCTTACTTTCCTCCTATATGCTTTGGCAAGCAGACCAAACCTCTCTATAACACCTCTCTGGTCAACCTTAAATTTGGGGGCTTCTACTTGCAAAAGGTGCTCAGCGATTTCATTCCACTTCCGACCTCTTTGAACTGTCCCACGCTTTGTGCCAGCAAAGGGGCTGTTCGCCAGCATTTCTCTGACTAAAATTAAATCAT
>JAEMPF020026886.1:0-14800 GCA_022496165.2 Catalaphyllia jardinei
TAGCTTGAGGGAAATTTATTTCGTTGTGCACATGCACGCTGATGACGCGAAAATCGTGCGCAGTAGGGATGCGCAATGCAATACAGGTACTGAGGAATCACCTTAATGACAGGTCCCTTGTGAAGCAAGCAACATTGAGAGTGTTAGGGAAACAAAACTCACTTTACCTTGGGTCCAGTCATTAAGTGCTTATTAATGCAAGACTCATTTTGTTCAATTATTGGTTTAGGTGCTACAGATGTTGTTAAACTTCTGTTAAAACATGGTGCTGATCCTCAAGCTACCTGCAATGATGGAAAAACACCATTTGATCAGGCGAGAACTTCACCTGAGATTAGGTTATTGCTGCACAAGGCAAACAGAGATGCTGATTCTTCTGCTGCTAAGAGAGCAGCAAGCTGTGCTAACTGTGGTATGTCAAGTTCTGATTGCTGTGTTTTTTTTTGTTTTTTATTTAGCTCCCACGCGTTGGGTGTAGCTAGTACACTCCAGTTACCACGTAGGACTCCAGATTGAGTGCTTCAGGTTCAAGCCCTGACTGGGGTAATTGCATTGTGTTCTTAGGCAAGACACATAACTCTCACAGTGCCTCTCTCTCAAATGAGTACTGGCAAATTTAATGCTGGGGGTAACCCTGCAATGAACTAGCATCCCATCGGGGGGGGGGGGGGGGAGAAGAAATTCCTCTAGTCACTTTATGGGGTAGAAACAAAGATAAATGTAAGCCTAAACTGTATGGCCTGTTTGACCTGACCCACCTTGGATAAGTATCACTCACTGCTGCAGTAAAAACCCATAACAGTCATTAAGTTCAAAATACACATGTACATCTGTCCAAAGCAGTCATTATGAACTATTTTAAGTAAGTCAGAGAGAATAGAATTACTTAACGTTTATCTGCAAAAATGTCACATAGAACAGGCCATTTCTGAGTTGCCTTTAGTGTCTATATCAAAACAAGTCTTTGTGCGAATTGTGTTATATGGACATGTGTCCCCCTCTACAGGTTCATTTTCATGCAAATCAAACTCATTTTCTTATAACAGGTTCTGCACGAGGCCTCGTTTTGAAACAGAGGCACAAGGGACCTCGGAAATGACCTATTAGAAACGAACGAGGGAAAACCCTGAATTTGAAATGTGTGTCGGGTTCTTAAACAAGAAAAGATGGTATCCGGTTGTATGCACATCACACAATAAATTTATGGTGTAATATTCCTAGTCTTTCTTTCCTGGTTTGCATCAGAACTGTCCTCTTCTGTCTGCAAAATTACAAGCGTAAAACTTTTGGGAGTGGAGACTTAGCAAGGACAGGCATAAGGGGAATGGCTTTACTGAAACTTCTGCATTATCTATAGGTGGAATACCCTGACTTAACAACGAGGCTACCCAAGAGCCATACAGTTTAGTGACTGGAATAAAATTCTCTTTGCCTGTCTTGATTCATTTTCATTAATCGGGGTTGCCATGGGTCAAGAAATGGTCAGAGATAAAAAAAAACATTCTTCAAGATCAGGAAGAAGTCAGGAAATTTTATTTCAAGTCAGTGAAAATTGTCATTTTGAAGAAACGTCAGCCTGGAAGAAACATTTGGGGGTGACTATGATGTCAACAATTTTTTCCTTATTGAGGAAGGAAAATTTATTGAACACTTATCCATTTAATGAATGAGTAGAATGGAAGACTTTAAGTTTATGCTAGAAGCCGCTAGTAGATCCGACAAATTGTCCTTTTTTTGGTCAGGGAAATCAAAAAAATTAATGCTGTAGTTATCAGGGGAAAGTCAGGTAATTTTGAGAAGTGATGTCTGTGGCAATCATGATCAGTGCTTACTCTGAGGATTTGTCAACTCTTAAATAATTCACTGCATTACTTTCAACCCATGCATTACAAATTAAAGTAGTTTTGTTTTTGTGACTTCTTCATTTGGCCACATTCAAACAGATGCTCTTAAGGGAATTGTTTGGATTAATTAATTTTTGTCCTTATTTAAATGCTGGAATTTTATTGAACTGCATTTAAGTCTGGAGGACCAACATAACCAGTACCAGCAACTTCTAATAGCAAATTTCCTGCAGTGACAACCCCCCACTCCACCCCCTCACACGCACACATCATGAAGTGCCCTCTCTTCATTTAAGTAATGACCTCATCAAAAGTGTTGGACTAAATGGCTCTTAAATAAAATTGAGTAATAACAGTTGCTTATCGTCCATGTGGTGGCTTCCTTTGAGAAAGCTGTGGGGGAAAATAGTCAGCTTAATACAGAAGTAAGATAGGTGGTCACTTTTGGTAGGTTATGATAAGAAATTGTTGAGGATGTAATGCAAGTTCAACTATTTTCAATATTATAGGAAAAGTCGTTGAGAAGATGAAGCGCTGCGGCAGGTGTCGTGTCACTTTGTACTGTGGCAAGGAATGTCAGAAAGAACACTGGACGAAAGGAGGGCATAAGAAGAGATGTGAAGAGGGTGTGCTGGCTCATCCCAGCCGATATCCCTATATGACAACTGTTAGTAGTGTGCGCAAAGCTGACCGACCGACTTTGTCTATGACTGGTGGAAAGACGGAGGAGTGTGTTGCCTCTCAGTCTAGTGTCCCAGCTAACAAGTCATTTGTGGTAAAAGTACAAAGGCCTTTTACTTTTGCAGATTCTGATGCCCCAAAAGACTTAATGGTTTACAATGTTGACAAATCTGTGCATGTTTTTATTCGGGAAGAAACACCAGGCTATGCCAGCCTTGTGAAGAAGATTACAGAGGAAGGGATTTTTGGTTTGAAAGCTTTCTTCTGGGCGGAGAAGGCACCAGAGTTAGGCACAGGCGTAATAAAGGTGTTTCCCGGCCAGTTTGCGCCCCAGCAAGACTGGTGAAAACTATAGGGTGAACACCATGGGTAGGAAGCGTCTAAGATCAAATAGCGGAATATCACTGTGTGTAACAGGCAAATAAAGAATTTGATGTGATGTGAGAAATTCATGTACAGCGGGTTGCTTCTGCAGATGGCGTGGTGGTCTCATAGTAAGCCCGCTGGATTCCAGATTGAACAGTCTGGGTTCAAGTCCTGGCCTGGGTCACTGCACTGTGATGTTGGGCCTGACTCGTCCCCAGTTGTCTTCATGTAGTACACGACAGCTCGCGAGGTGGAAGAACAGAGGATGATGGGAAGGGAGAATGGGAGAAGACTTAGTGGCATCTTACCTCATGGGCGTAGCCTGGATTTTCCAAAGGGGGGGGGGGGGAAGGGGAGTCACACTGAGTCATACAGAGGGTACTCACCAGATCGTGACCTGAATATTGTAGGTTGTTTGCTTATAAAAAGGCTTACAAAGGGGGGGGGGGGGGGTCACGAGCACCCCAGGACCACCCTTGGCTACGCCCTTGTACCTTGCGCTCCCTTTCTTGGTACCCATCTCTCCCTGTGCTGTATCTGCTGTATCTGCTGTATGAAGATGACTTGGGACGAGTCAGATGTTGGGCAAGATCCGCGTAAGAACGGAGGAGGCAAATTTCGGACCTTCACTGACGGGCCTAATTTTTTCAGTGAAAGTCAACCATTATATCCAGCGTACAATACAAATATCACAGTTAGTTGGATCACTTCGATATTTTCGGTTTTCGCGATACGGTTTTTAATTAATTCATTGTTGTTGCAAACAAAAGGCGCGAAAAATGGCTTATAATTTGTTTCTTAAATATCTCAAAAAGTATTTAGAGGAGAATAATCTACACCAGGTGATCTGGTGACGTAATGAAGAGGCCTGGGCACAAAAATTTTAATGCCGTATCCCACAGCCGCTCGCGATCTGAGGTGTTGTTTTTGAATTTAACATGGCGGTCGCGATGGCAGATCTCGTCGGTTCTACTTCAACTTTTACTCTTTGCATTCAGTAACAGTAAATTTGGGAGACGCGGAAAATGATCTATTACATTTTGGCAATGGGAAAACAACACCTAGGACCGCACGTGGTTGTGGGATACGGCATTAAAAGTTTTTGGCCGAGCCTTTTCATTACGTCACCAGATCACCTGGAATATCTCATTTAATAGAGCCTGAAAAATACTTTCTAGAAAAAAGTTTTCCTTCGTGGAGCTAGTGATATTTTTTTAAAAAAGTTGCATGGATTAAATTCGAGGGAAAGGAAAAACCTTGGAAAAGAAAAACATTGTATTTCGAATTTGATGCAGAGAGAAATCATTTTCCTGAATCTCTAGTATGTAAACGCACCCTGAAAAGCGAACAGAAACTGGCTAATTTGCCTTGGGAGACTGAAATTTTACAATAAATGTCGGACGCTGCCAAAATAAGTTTTATTCCAACAAGCTGCTGAATGTTGTACATACAAAAGGTTCACCTTTTTCGATGTTTTAAAGTTTCAACCGGACGAGTTACGCGTGTTTCCGATACTGGTGCACAAGAATTAGTATCAAAAAACGCCAAGTGCGTTCGGTTTAAACTGAAGATACCTAAAACGTATATCAAATTGAATCTTACAGAGCTCAGTATAAAATCCTACCAGGAACTTTGAAATAAATAACTTCAGGTCAAAAATAATTTTGTTTTTTGCTAATGTAATTTGTTGCTTAGTTTCTGGAATTAAACATAACTGTCTTATTCGATATCAGTGAAAAGTCAAAACATTTTCGAAACAGGATCAAGATAACATCGAGTGACCGTACAAGAATGGGGTCCCGGCTTAATGAAGGAGCACAGGAAATTGGGCGCGAAGAGGACTTCGGGAATGGGAAGCTTGTTCGCAGGCTGTATAAGGCAGTAGGTTAAGGTATGTGAGCCTATCTCTTTTTCATTTTAGCAATTTCTTTCCTGACTCGGATAAAGTGACTACCAGGACTACTACCCGAGAGATCTCAAAGGATTTGAAACACGATAGACAACACATTCTTTATTAAAACTTATAAAAAGACGCCTTACATAATCTCGATACGTTAAGGTTGTTAGAAAATCCTTTACAGACAGAGCACAAGGGTTTATCGATAATAAACTACTCTATACATCATAAACTTAAAACCATTTTAGTGAACCAAAAAAAATGATCGCTTAAAGGAGTACAGTCACGGTTAAACGGTTCAATGAACAGTTTAGACTAAATTTTCTATTTCATTGTTTGTAATCCGTGTCGATCTTTTCCATGCTTAACCATCCTTGTTCCTTTATGGCTTATTATTATCTTTTTAGTGTTTTTCTATCTTTTTAAAGTACTATTTTCTGCATTATTTTCTCTTGTTTCTGGTTTCATTCAATTTAACGGTGATTTTGTCGATGGTCAAAATAACTTGGTTGTGCCCCTGTAAGTTTGACTGATAACGGAATTTATTGTAATTTGATTCTCTATATTTTAGTTCTCTACGTTTGTAGTTTCAAAAGATCAATTATTGTACACTTTTAATTTTTAGAATATACAAGGGCCGTGGATTACCTGTAAACAAGCTGTTTAGCTAAGCGTAAACCCACGTTAAATTAAGTGTCGTACCGTAGTATCAGTAAAGCGAGCTCTGGAAATGCTGCTCTCGCATTCTAAATTAGTCTGCAAATCGATCATTAGAGTGCAACTCAATTACAAATGTAGGATGGTCATTATCAAAAAAGTATTCAAATTTAAAAATGACTGGCCGAGTGTTTTTCGATCGGCTCAAAAAAGTGGCTGCAATAACGCAGTTCTAACTACTATAGCTACGTTTTAACGAATAAAAACTTGAGCGAAGCTACGCCTTAAATATCTGCTTTTTACTTTTACTACTGTGAATCAAGAGCTTAAATGTAGCTCGACATACAAATTGTTTTCCAGCTCTCCTCAAAGTTCCGTATGTATCTGTGGTTCATTTTCCTGCCAAGGTTCTGCTTCTGTGTAATGAGCGTCTAGTTCTGTTGCCTGGTCCATTTGCGTCATTACTAGTTCTGTTAAATCATTCACTAGCACACGGACCTTCTCCCAATCCTACACAGAAACAAAGACAGCATCAGAATAGAAGACTACAATAGGAAATCGAGCACTTTCAGTTTTCAGTGGAAAAAACTGACCTGGTACCAGAATAATTTTAGATACTTGACAGTCCTTTTTTTTCATTTTCTTAAAGCTAACGATATGGCTGCCTGAAATAACACGGAAAACAATTTCCCATGGGAACTCGAGAAAATAGATTTCAAAGTTCAGAGAAATTGGGCAAACACAGGTAATATTTAATTGTTTCATTTCACCAGTACCTTCTCAAAAATGTTTCAAATGAACTTCAAAATTTGTTTTCGACACTTGGTGATGTTAGAAATAACTTTTTTTATTTAAATACTTGTGGTACAAAGTTTTTGTCAACTCGTTACTGGAACGTCTGGTGGATTCCTTCTTAACACAATTAACCAGTAGCTGAGAACTGGTTCCATTTTTTAACCGTCTTCTGAAGAAATGACATTGTTTAGACCACAGCTAATATCTGAAATCAGCAAAATTTACTAGATGAAATTTCATTTGATAGTTGAGAAATGACCGATAATTTACTTCATAACTGAGATTTCCGCACCGACTACTTGATGTGGGCACTACCTACCATATTTTGCCAGCTACCTGGACCATTACAGGAGTGCCTATTTTGCTTGCGGTTAGTTTCACTGCATTTTGCTTGCAGATAGCTTTCATTGGTATGTTGGGGTAACTCTGTATAAATAATGCTGTACTGTAGTTTAAATGTAAGTAGTTTAAATGTAAGTCTAACTCCCCGGACCATTACGTGATTGCCTACACCAAGTACTCACCTCCGCGCCCGACCCCGACCCCGACCCCGACCGTCTCTGGTTCGAGCGGTACCAGCATTACGTTCGATGGCAAGGAAACTTAAGTCAGGAGTACAAAAAATCACAATTTGAACAAACACGTGGGACTAAGTGACGATCAGGCATGGTGATTTTGCACCTTAAGGTCATTGCTAATCATTTATGTACATGTTTAACACGATTTTGTGAAATATAGCGACCTTTGAATGCTCTTGACGGCTCCCAACGGTGGCTTTATCTGAAAGCTGGCAACAATGAGAATGTCTAAACAGAAAAAGACTTACCTCTCCAGGTAAACTGTTCAGCTCAGCAACAGTTACCTTGCGATCTTGTGATTTGTCCATCAAACTAAACAGCTGAAACACAGAGCAGAACAAAGTTATCAGTGCAGTTCGTGTTTTGTGCAACAGACATTACTGGGCCCGTGTCTGAACTGCGCAATCTTGGCTCCTGGTTTTACTCTAACTTCTCCATGTCTACCCATATTTTGAAGTCTTTTAAGCGGGGCATTTTTCGGCTTCACAGTATTAAGCAAATAAGTTAACTTTTAGCTAGAAATAAATCAGAAATGGTTCTGCATGCTTTCGTCACTACTGCAATGGACTTCTTTAAGGACTTCCAGATTGTGAAATAACTACACTGCAGAAAGTACAGAACGCAGCAGCTCAGGTCAGTTACTAACTACGAGTCGCAAATATGACCATATGACGTCCGTGTGGGGGCGTGGTGACCTAATGGCTAGTGCGCTCGTCTCTGGAGCGACAGGTCTGGGTTCGAGCCCTGGCCGGGGACATTGTGTTGTGTTCTTAAGACACTTTTATTACTCTCACAGGGCCACTCTCCACCCCGGTGTATTAATTGGTACCGGCGAATTGGGAAGGAAACCTAACAAACTGAAGAAAGTGACCTGCAATGGACTAGCATCCCATCCAGGGGGAGTAGAAATATTCCTAGCCACTTCATGCTACAGAAACTGGGATAAGTTAGGTATAGAATACATTCAAAATTTTATTTAACTTTTCAAGCACTACTGAAATGGTATATGGCACCAGCTTATATCAGCGATTTGATTAATGTAAGAATCAAAAAAGCACGCTGGTTGTTCACTGCGCTCTCTCCAGGCACTATTCTATTACACCCAGCAGGGAAAATAAAAATTTTTTGGTGATAGATCTTTTAGTGCAGCAAGGTGCAGAAGAAGGTTAGAAGCAAACGCACAACCACAAAAAAATCAAGATACTTTCTATTTTTCTAGTTACCTATTGCCTATAAATTACCTTTTTTACAATTTCTAGCTTGCCATCAGTCCACTGCACACCAGGTCCAAAAATATCCAGCTACAAGAGAAAATAAAATGGCTTATAATGCCCAGCAAATGAAGTGTTATGGTAATTATGGTGAACAAATCCTTGTTCCTACCAATCTTGAAGTGAAATGAGTGTTTGTTTGCTGAATGCATCGCTCACTGAAAACTAATTTACCTATAGTTATTCTTGAGTAATCACCTGTATGAAGAAATCTTGAAGTCGATCAAGAGTTAGGTCATCATCGCTTAGTTTGGTTGCCTCAAGTAAACGGTTTCTTTGGAGAAAGAAGCGTTCATTTCATTCAGGAGATTCAGTTAACTCAGTGATATTTACACAGTTGTCTTGATAACGACTTTCCTCCCACAAGGAAAATCATCTCAAGCAGTAACTAAAAGACGATGTATAATGAATCACTAGAGAGAGTAAGCTTAATTCAGAGGTCATCTTTGCCGTTTGCCGTCTGCCGTCTGCCATAAACATCATCTTAAACTCTCCACTATGAAGAAATATGGAGATGAAAGAAATGTTGACGGGTATCCAAATTACAAGTCATATTCAGAGAGCAGATTTGCAATTCTTTCAATGAAAGACAATATGTTTGTTGCAGTCAGGGCAAGGCCAAGGTGAATTGCGGGGATCCAACAAGTGATGTACGTGGCCATTGATGCTCACTAAACACTTGTGTGTGCTAATTGTGAAGTGACTTTAGGATTAACAGATGTTCAGAATGAAGTGAGACACACGCTATCTTCACCCAAACCTCCCCTGTACCCTGCAGGGCCAACAGCATTCTTGAGAGAGATTGTAAGAATGATGATTTAAATCTAGTGAAAATGGTAGGAGGCTTCAGCAGTTAGCTATTTGTGGATATGGCTAGGGAGTTGAACTTGGGACTATACCAAGAATTGCCGCACCAGCCTAAAGTCTGAACAAGAACTGAACCTGCAATATCCATCAACCTAACCTCTAGGCCTCACTGCCTCTATTAAAATAAAACAAAACGTCACACACAAAGACCCCGAGGCCAGGTCTGCAAATCTGAACATCTCCATCTTGAACCTAAATCAATAACCAGAAGTACAAACAATTACATAAGTCCTTGCGCCTCCTAAGATTAAAACAACACAATTACTGATCTTACCTGATCAACTTCTCCTGGGCTTCATGAAGAGCTCCAAATCCAATAAAAGTCATATCTTTAATTGTTCTACCCGGCCGAGCATCACAGAGACTGAAGTTCACTTCCACCCCATGCCTCCACCAGATATTAACGGCTATATTCACATCATTAGATCGAACATGGTGTACCCTACACAGCAAATATAAACTGGTTATAAACTAAGCCATGATAATCGGAACTGATAAGTTTAATAAACATTAATAGCTCGCGCATTCACACTGGAAAGTGACCGGCATTTAAAAAAAACCAGATTTATGCATACCTTCATAAGATACCCTGTATGAATACATAAACAAGCTCTTACATACTATAGCTCTTTGAACCATACAACCCCTGAGCCGCAATCTAAGATCTTCTTTTAAGAATTTATTAGGTAAACCTCCTATGGTAAACACACCTTTTCAGTTCTTGGTCTTGAACTTTAAAATTAACTGCCACAAGATGTTAACTAGTTAAATAGTACCACAGAGACTCCCCCGCTCCTTTTTATTTGAGTCCATAAACTATAATGCAGTATTTTATAAGTAGTTTTAAATTTACTTTTCATGTTTCATTAGATGAATGCAGTACCTTTAAAGCTGATTTCCAGTCCGTACGGCACGTCGTACGGCGCACTCTCAAGAGTTTGTAAGTCATCACAAAATGTAAACATTTTGCGACTACATTTAAAGTTTAAAAACAACCGCCATTATGGATTCGAAGCAGTCGAAGCTTAATACTTCGTTCTTTCTCAAATCAATTCATGAAACAACTTCACAGCTGTAAAACTCAATGAAACGGTTGGAAAAAGAATTTGAAAGGTCTCGGAGATTAGGTATGCGGTTCTTAACAAACAACATCGATTCGCATTCCATCGAGTGAGCCCTTTATGATGTTTATAAACATTAGGGTTCTGGGACTGCACAGTACGGACTGGAAATCATCTTTAAATCTTGAAAAAAGTCATATATTCTTATTCGTATTCGTACTCACATTCTCATTCTCATTCTTGTTTTGGCAGTTACTTTCAGCTCTTGGAGTTAAATATTTCGTAGCACATAAGTTTATTCTCTGAATATTCTGCATTGATGTATTAATTTTTTTAACGAAAATAAATTTTTAAATTTGTATTACATGTAATATAAAAATATTACTATCATTTTTATCATTACTGCTGCTGCTGCTGCTGCTACCGCTACTGCTGCTGCTGCTGCTGCTGCGGCTACGACTACGGCTACGGCTACGGCTGCGGCTACGGCTACGGCTGCGGCTGCGGCTACGGCTACGGCTACGGCTACTGCTACTGCTACTGCTACTGCTACTGCTGCTGCTGCTGCTGCTACTGCTACTGCTACTACCACCTCGAGCTATGCTCTCAGAAAACTGTTTGCTTCTCGATAATTTATTTGTCCGTGGGCAAATATCCTAGCATATTTCGTGTCAAAACGAGGCTATTGTTTATATATACTATATTTCCTCTCAAATTTTTGGAGTACCTCAAATTCAACACAATACAACACTTATACAAAAAATATGCTAAAAATGATGAGCGTGCTGAACTATGTACATAATAAAACTAGAAATAATTATTTGCAATGCTACTAAAAAGAGTCATATTCATGTAATATCTTTCACTAAAGAAGTTCTAAGCAAGTCTGGAAGAAAGTTCCATTAAATTTAGCAGCTATAAAATATGAAAGAATGCAGGCCGTAAGTTGTTTTGGGAAGAAGAAGAGACAAATGAATATTTAATTAAGACTTACCACATAAACTACAGGTTGTAGAGGACAGTCAGTAAACATTTTACTTAAATATCTTGGATAGCTATTGAAAAAGAGACAGTTTGAAGACGTCTAACATAGAGAGGTAATTATCCAGTAAATTACCATAGGGTGAGTCATAGTCCTTTAGTATGAATCTAAGAATTTGCTTGCCAAGAATGCCCATAGGTTGTCTAGAAATTAGATTATGAAATCTAAGCATTACGTTTTACTGGTTGTTTATAAACAAAATAGCGAGGCCCTATCAATGGGGTTATATGCATGATTAAGCTTGTCCCATCATAGTTCCCAGAAGGTCCTCGTGTTGCTGTCAGAATTTTCACAACTGACAATGGGCATGTCGTTCATCATCATTTTAATTGTTTTTCTACTAGCTGTTTAACTGGCACGTCACTTAACAGAGCTTTGACAATGCAAGACGTCAATAAATATAGGATGATTTTTATTACATCAATAACATCATTCTTACGTGGCAATGGCATATCTAGAGGAGGGGCCCGGGGTGGGCCCTTATTTTGGGTAAAAAAAGAAGAAATGACTGAAGGGAAAAAGGCCCGCAGGGCAAGTAAGTCAAGACCCTCCCCCCCCCCCCCCCCCCCTCAACTCAAGGTCTGGATCTGCCACTGCATGGTCTGTGAGATGTGGTCTAGTCGATGTTTTTGGGCGCTCTTGGTTTTCAAGTTTTTGTGCTTGAAACTCCTCGTTCATGACTCCTTTGGAACTTTACCGACTAGGTATATTCATCATCAGTTATTTTCTGATATCGAAAGTGATCTTGAGGTGAAATATTCATTTCAGTATGCTGAACATCAAAACTCGTGGCTGGCCGAGTCCACCATCTTGAAGTGCTTTTGGCCGAAAGTGAAGGGCTTTTTCGTTCGCAAGCGTGAATCTCATTCAGCGAAATTCAAATGGCTACCTTCTGGCTACCTATATATGCAAGGCGATTTGTTTGAGTGCGGTGATATACATCCGCATCCAGGACCCTCGAATTGTAAATCAGCCGTCCGCCATGACAGTTCTCACAGAAAGTGCAAGGAGTGTGATCGTACAATTGCAAGCAATCACCGTGCAACCAGATGCGATTGCTGTTCGATGTGGTCTCACATTAAATGCGGCGGAGTGACCCCTAAGCAATATCTTATTCTTCAGTCGTCTAGCAATACATCGCACACTTGCGTTGCTTGTATGGAGGTTCTTCGCCAATTACCTTTTGCTGACTCCAGTTTGAACTCCAGTACAAGTACCAGTTCTACTGGATCATGTTCTGACGATGAAACATGGAGTGAATATGAGGCCTTGATTAAACAGCATAGGACCAACATTAAAATCGGACATGTTAATGTGGACCATATTGCAGGTTTTAAATTCTTCGAGGTCAAGCATTGGCTATTAGAAGGAAAGTTTGACATTTTAGTACTTTCCGAAACGAAACTGGATTGCAGTTTTCCAGATAGTCAATTTATGGTGGCCGGATATCGAATGTGTAGGGCTGACAGAAACATACATGGCGGTGGTTTATTGTGTTATATCCGCGCAGATCTCTGCTTTAGAGTAATTGAAGACCTGCCCAATCTTCGATTATGTGAGCGTGAGCGGTACAAGACTGAATCGATTGTGCTGAAGGTGAGGATAGCTAAGAAGTGGGTAACCATTGTCGGTATCTATAGACCTCCAACATCTGTGTCTGTCCCTCAATCGCTATGGAAATTTGAGCTATCCTCTATGCTGGAGGCGATCACAACACTCCCTGGTAACTGTTTTTTGGTAGGTGACTTTAATTCGGATATGTTGCTACCAGACAAGCCGCCAAGGGATGGTTGTGTCATGGCAAACCTACTAGATATTTACGACTTGAAGAATTTAATACATGAAGCCACCCGTATCACTAGAACATCAGAAACCCTACTGGATCTATTTCTCACTGACAATGTGAAGAAAATACAGTCATCAGGCGTAGTCCATGTAAACATAAGTGATCACTCTCTTGTGTTTGCCATTCTCAGAGCATCGGAACCGAAAATACGATCTCGGGAAATACGTTTTAGAAGCCTTAAAAATTTTGATAAACAGCTTTTTCTACATGATTTGCATAATGTTCCTTTCCAAGTAGCTGAAATATTTGACGACGTGGATGACAAGCTCTACGTGTTTGATTGTTTATATGAGGACATTCTTTGCAAGCACGCACCTTTGAAACAGGTCCGCATAAAGGGAGATCAAGTCCCCTTTATGAGTGAACAATGGCGCAGAGCTATTCGTCAGAAGAACCATTTGTGGAAGTGTTTCACTCGTGAAAGAACTGATACTAATTATGAATTGTACAAGAGACAAAGGAACATTTGCACTTCTCTAAGACGTAAAGCTATTAAAACTTTCTTTGACAAGAAAAGTAAGTCGGAAAACCCAAGGGAGTTTTGGGACACATACCGCCCATTTTTGCATTCAAGGAAAAGTACGCAAGCTAATGACATAATACTAAAAGAACACGATATCGTAATAACAGAGAAAAAACAAATAGCGGAGCTTTTTAATAGTTATTTTGTGAACATCGCTGACGGCGTGCCAGAGATTACTGAACAGATTTATGGAAAAGGGTTTGATACACATCCTAGCATTCAGGCGATTTTTAATAACAATGAGCAGATCGCTGCGAGGAACAATTTTGCTTTTCAATATACTAACAAAACCCAAGTGGAAGCTTTGTTACTCAAAATCAACTCCCGTAAATCCTGCGGTTATGACGGAATACCACCGCGTCTGTTAAAAGAGTCTGCCAACGCGATTGCTGGTCCTATAGCTGCAATAATGAATCACTCGATTAGGACAGGACAGTATCCGTCGCGTTTGAAATTAGGTCAAGTTACTCCTTTATTTAAAAAGGACGACGAACTAAACAAAAGCAATTATCGACCAGTGACTGTATTACCTGCGCTCAATAACGTTTTTGAGAGGCTACTTTCAGCTCAAATGGGCGACTTTTACCAGAACATATTGTCTGATTACATATCTGCCTACAGGAGGCACCATAGCTGCGAGACATCTTTACTTAGACTGACTGAGGACTGGAAGCGCAGTCTAGACAATAAAGAAATCGTGGCGGTTATATCAATGGATTTGTCAAAGGCTTTCGACACCATACCTCATGCATTGCTATTAGCGAAACTGAAAGCGTATGGCTTGCACGAATCCAGCTGCGCCCTTATCGGCGACTACTTGACGGACAGAATGCAGCGAGTGAAAATTGGTGATACTTATTCGGATTGGATGAGTGTGAAGCGGGGCGTGCCTCAAGGCAGCGTCCTGGGGCCCATGTTTTTCAACATGTTCCTTAACGACCTCATCTTTCACATTAAGGCTGTAAAATTAAACACTTATGCCGATGACTGCCAACTGCACTCATCTGATGTAGACCCAGTAGCCTTGGAACGGCGGATCAATCATGATGTACAAATAGCAAATAAATGGTTCGAAGACAATGGGATGAAAGCAAACCCTGCTAAACATCAGGGGATGGTTCTTGGCAAAACCGATTACCCTTTCTCCTTTTCAACCACAAGATGCCTGCAACTTTTTGGTATAACTCTTGACAATGAACTTAATTTCAAGGATCACATATCCTCTGTATGCAAAAAAATAAATAATCAGTTCAGCGTCTTCAAAAGATTTGGCAAACTTATTTCATGTGAAATTATGCTTCGCCTTTATAAAGCGTTTATCTTACCACATTTTCACTACTGTTCAATGATTTGGCACTTTTGTAATTCAGAA
>JAEMPF020026887.1:0-10000 GCA_022496165.2 Catalaphyllia jardinei
GACTGACAAACCAAGTGTTTATGTTTTATAAGATCTACACAGGGCTTGTTGGTATTTCTTTACCACCTGAAGTATCTTATAATACAAGACCTTCAAGACTTCCTAATTGTGCACCATTTTTGATACTTATAAATATTCTTTTTATCCTAGAGCTATAAGAACTTGGAACAGCTTACCTTTAGTTTTAATTCCTAATTCATTGGATGAATTTAAGGCCATGATCTCAAATATGTAGGATTATTACTATTACCATTACTATTGTTTTTATTGTAATTATTGTATTATTTCAATTTTTGAATTCTAATTGGCTAATTTTATTGCCTGTTCATATGTACATATATTTTATAATTAACTATATATTTATCTTTTGTTTTTAAAACTCCTAGTATAGTTATGCTGTTTTAGGAGTATATTTATTGGAGATTAAAGATTAACAGGAATCCTGACATCACAAATCCCTGCTTTACTCCAGACTTGATCTTAAACCAGTCTGATGTCTCGCTTCCGTCAATAACTGCGCACTCAAAGTCCTCGTATATGTCTGCTATCACTCTCACCATCTTACAAGGCATCCTATAGTTTCTCATGTTCCATAAGCTTTCTCTGTGTACCGAATCGAAGACTTTCTCGAAGTACACAACGTGTATGTACAGACCTGCCCTCCACTCATTTGCCTGCTCTAAGTTGTTTCTTAAAATAAAGATCTGCTCCGTTGTGCTTCTTTTCGGCCTAAACCCGGCCTGCTCCTTTCGAAGCTTCTTGTCTATACCTATCTTGATCCGCTCCAACATCATCCTGCAAAATATCTTGCTAATGACAGGTAGTAAAGTCACTCCTCTCCAGTTGTTGCAGTCGCGCAAATCCCCTTTCTTAATTATCTTGACGATGAGCCCCTTCTTCCACATTTGCGGCCACGTTTCGGACTCCCAAAGCCTATTATAACATCTAGCCAACCTACTTGAAGATGACAAAGCGAGGGAAAGCAGCGGGAGTAGATGAAGTGGGACCAGACTTACTGTACAAAGAAATATGTTAGTTTAATTGTCTTTTTTTTCCTTAGGTAGCATGTTATGACCAAACAAAACAATTGTTACTCACAACAGGGTAAGTGCCCCATGAGGGCTAGTGTTTGGAGACGTCTTCAATATTGATTGTATATCCTTGATGATACACATGATAAATATGTCTCTTTATCTTAAAAATTATTTATTATATGCCTTGTGTTTGTAGCGGATATAACGCGCACTCTCATTGGCCAATTCCAGGGCATTATTTTCCCGTAATGCCCACTGGCCGATCACGGGCCTACGAAACCATCCACGTTCCTTTTTTGTTATGACGTTGTTGCCTAACAATTGTTTTGCAACATTTCATTTATAGGATTTAGCTTAGTTAAAAAAGCGCAGCTCCTGGTTGCTTAAAGCCCGATTTAGCCAAACCAGGATAAGCAATAATTTGAGTTCTGTAACTTTGCGGTGAGCTTCTCTGTTTATGTTGTTTGGCCTTCTGATTTGAGTTTGAATAATCTCAAACTACACAAAACATAAACAGTGACAACAAAATGTTCTTTATCATTTGTCTCCATATAAAATAAAATCCGAACTTTTTTGGTCAATGGAAAGCACCCCAACAGAGAGAATTTTGATCTTTTGGGAAAACTGTTATGGTTGGCTTGACATCACGGGAAAATTCCCTTTTTTAATTACTCTCCTTATAATGGACTTGCATTTTTGTGTCATTTGCAGATATTTCAGTGATAACATGTTAACACACTTTACTGCAAGTTTTATAGCGGTAGGAATAATTCCATATTTAAGTTATCCCCTGTATTATTCTCTATGTATGGCACTGAACCAGAGTGAGGTCCGTACTGCAGAAATACTGGTCGACTTCTTATGTCTTTGGAGTTGTTTCGCTTTAGACCTGAGTTCTCAGCCACCCATATAAACAGCTTACAAGCCTGCCTTATGTCAGTTTGGAGTTTTTATTATTATCTCTCAGTTACTTCGCCCGTTGTGATTGGTCAATTTAGCGGGCCGTATTCTACTGTATGGCCCGCTAAGTTTAATGCCGTTTTTGTTGCCAAAATGCTTCGTGTATTTGTAACTTTTATGAGAACTAAAAGTTTAAAACTTTATTTTACTTTAAATGGTGTATTTTAAACATGCTAACGAGTTGACGATTTTAGATTAACTCGTTTTGCTCTCGATTTGCGTCGGAAATTCGAAGCCGCTCCGTATGAGAAGAAATTGTTCCCGAACCCGTCAGACAAACAGTTAAGATATAGTAAATATCTTACTGACCTCGTCTTCGCGATCCGTACTGTAAGTCACGGATCGTGTTTCCCCCCCCCCCCCCCCTTCGATTTATGGTCCGCGCGCTTCGCGCTTCTGCCAAGTGCGTTGTAACCATTCCCCTCTATTAACTTTTAAATGTAAACAAAACAATTGGTTTCAGAGATTCTCAGATATACGACACTCGATAGTTTGAAGCAAAAGTCATGCCCTCTTAATCAAGTTCTCACTGATCATTTAGGGTACAATAGCTACTGGTATCACACAACCTGTTGATGTAATGAAGACAAGACTCATGGAAGCTAAACCAGGGCAGTACAAGGTACAGTGCGTATTGACACATGTTAGAGGGGGAGGGGGGGATATCCCGGGAGAGGACTCCCGTGTGAAAATACCAGGGATGTTGGTGAGAATTTTGAATTAGACCCCTAAAGGAGACCAAACTTTGCGTGGCTTGAGCTTTATTTGCGTCTGAACTCCACTATTTTAAAACGAACATAACAACGTTTTTTTATCCTTTTTTCGAGAGCAACCCCTTAAAGAGGCCTTCACGGCCAAGAACAATGGCGTTTCGTCCTCAACATCCGAAGTGACATCAAAATCCGAGATTTACACCGCCAAGCGAGATGACGAGCCTCCCCGATCTTTTTGCATGGGAGGTCCCCCTCCCCCCGGGCCAGGGTTAAATATTCACACTTATAATGGCTGGTCCTGAGGCCACAAAAAGAGACCTGTTTTTCCGAAGAAACCATTTATGAGAGATTTGTAATAAAATAATAGCGTAACGAGGACAGTAGTCCATCGACGTGTAGCGACAGTCGTTAGTCAGGTTGACGAGTAATAGGGCACTGTCACTCTTTGACGCGATAGATTTTGCAAAGCTAACAGCTCTGAGACTTTTGGCGGGAGAAGCATGCGGGCAAACAACTTCATGATAAGGTTATCATGTGAGCTGGAAGTAATTATCAACAATGAAAGAACGCACTGTTGGAGGTGGGGACAGCTATAATTCAGTGTTAATTGTGTTATAAATCCCTCTTGAGAATGAAAAAGTACGACTAATTGGCATAAATATGGTTAATAAGCCATCCAACTCAAATTAGCCCCCTCTTGCGTGAGATAAAATTAAACTTGCTTCTCATTGTACGTTTAACTCCTTATAAGAAAGACGCCTTAAAAAGTACGTGTCGATGTTGTGGCACCACTGATGTCCGTGATCGTTTTTCACCCACTCCCTCCCTCCCCTCCTTTACTGTCTTGACCAAGACAATCCCCCCCCCCGTGGGTGCCTAGAGATATTTTTCTCTTCGTCGTTCATGATAATTCTAAACTGACTGAATGTAAATCTTTCTTAGTAAATGTCCTCTATACAAAGTTTCATGTGTCTAAGTAGATAAATGATTTGAAACAAACAAATGTCTCGCCATTTTGACGTCCCCAAACAGCAAAAAGATGTTTGCTGAGCCCTAAAAAGATAACAAATCGTGAACTGTGGGATTACCAATTTACATGCGGGTATGTTATTTTTTAGAGCATTATGCATTGCGTACTTCACACAGCAAGGCTTGGACCAATGGGATTTTACAAGGTAACATTACTATTGCTCTCTCATAAATAAGGCTTATGCAATGGGGTTGTTTGTGAAACTGTGGCATATGTTGCCGCATTCATGCTTAAATGGTCTTAAATGAGCTCTGTGTTCCGCGGCAAAGAAAGTGAATCTTTCCGCCGGGGTGCTCCGCAAAAGACTGGGATCTACTCGATTAAGCCCACCTTCCATTCACTGCTAGCAGAGGCTCTTTTCCTAGTGTTCGCTGACGGGAGAAAAGAGCCGTGGGTCGAAAATGGCTATTTTTACAAATTCTCGCGCGCTCATTGGCTCCTTTTTATCGTCAATAAGCGGACAGACAAATTTATAATTTGTGCGATGCGGTAAGGAGCAAGAACGGACAATTTGACAGTTTGTTATCGTAAAAAAGCAAATGGATGTCAGTTTTTTATGCGCCTGTCCTGTTATAGACAATGCATTTCGTCATAACGTTGTCAAACTAGTCTGCGGATCCACTCGGCTATCGCCTCGTGGATCCACAGCTACTTTGGTAATGTTATGACGAAATTCGTGATCGATAACAGGACAGACGGATGAAAAACTGACGTCAATTTGTTAAATTGATCATGCTCAGCGGCTTAGCGACTGAGCCATCGCGTGATGTCTGTAGCATGTGACGAAAATAAAACCTTTCACTCAAACAGGAAAGATTACGCTTACCATCACACTACATAATGTGATTCGTCTACAATAAATTCACAACAAGTGGGTTCGATGGCACATTTTTCACCTTTCCCGTGCAAAAGTACAGCAATGTGGTCGATGAGAGTTTTCTCATGCCCGGTCGGCAAGCACGCGAGAAATGAAACAGGGCCTTAAACTGCTGCTCGTCACCCCTTTTCTTATCTTTCCATCGTCGATTTTATCCAAAACGGAGGAAAGCAAACTTTGTAATTCTTTACGACTGAGCTCTTTCAAGCACACCGATGAGCACACTATGTTTACGATGTGTGCTCAACAAATAACAGCGGAATTAATAGAGAGTTTAAGCATGGCGTTTACGGCAGACGGCAAACGGCAAAGATTACCACTGAATTTTTTTCTTTTCTAGTAATCCTTAGATAAATCACCGTTTATTTTGCCGTTTGACGTAACGTCATGCTTAAACTCTTTAATCTAAAGGAATGCGCGAGACGCAACGGGCTCAAGTTGCGGTCAGCGAACAAGCCAGGAAGAAAGGAAGCATGCGTTTTAAATAGAGCAGTTCAAGACTGTGGACGGCGGTCAAATCAAAGCCATTTTCGACCTATGGCAGAGGTCTCTTTTTTTCCTGTCAGCGAACAACATTGAGGAATAGAGCCTCTGCTAGCAGAGAACACCTGCCATTGCGCGCGAGGCATAAGGGCCGATTTACACGGTACGACTTTGACGCATGCGACAAGCTTACGACAGGCCTACAATATGACTTGGGACCATTTACACGCGTACGACATTTTCACTTCCAAAATTAAATATGCAAAAGTTTGCACCGGGATTTACGGAGCAAAAAAGTTCTTACAAACATAAACAAATATTTCAGCTGTCCTGCGCTTTGAAAAAGCGTTCTAACGAGATGTTTTTCGCTTTAATCCGTTCCGTACTTTTCGAGAAACGACTTCATGTGAACTAGTCAACAACAACTTCTTCCGCCTTTTTGGCGCAAGAAAACTTCTCCTTTGTCCCCTACTCAGTAGAAATTTTGTCACAAAGTACGTATGCTCGGTAGATTTTGGCTACGATTGTCGCAGCGTTTTAAAACATGTTTTAGAATCCTACGACAATTTTTTTGACGTACACAACAGTCATAAGCGAGTTGTAGGTTTCATTTACACGAAACAATTCATGTCGAAGGCCTGTCGTAAACTTGTCGCATGCTACAAAGTCCTACCGTGTAAATCGGCCCTAAGCAAAATGTCGTATTGCGCCGCAAAATGTGTTTTTCATCGATCGGTTACATGTATGTCTTAATAGGTTAAAGATAGCTTTGAATTCTATTCGCGTTTGATTACCACTGTACTGTATCCTAGTAGGATCTCACAGCTTTTACTTTGTTTTTTCTCGTTAGGGTTTTATCCCAGCTTGGATTCGTTTGGAACCTTACACAATTCTGACTTGGATGTTCCTCGAACAGCTTAGAGTGTTCTTTCCCTTAAAGCAGTCAGAGTGACGTGATCAGTTTCACGTGCAATAATCCTAATACAGGGGTTGGAATGCGGTATTTAGTTGGTTAACATGTGGCACCCCACCCGATTAGTTTGTAGCTGTTTTGCTGGCAAATACAGCTATTTCTTAGTTAGCATACCTATTGGTGACGTGTGTGGGTTCGTCACCCCAATTGGGAAATGTATACCGTCGGTAACCAATCAAACCTGGGTGTCTTTTGAACTGTCATAAGGATATCCGTTGCGGCCACTAGACCTGGAAACCCTTCCTTCTGGCAGCTGCGGATTCTAAATGACTGTGATTTTATAATGTCGGTTTATTTTTGAATCAGCGAGCGAACTTAAGAAAGCTGTATGATATCCAGTAGATGCAATAGACAGTTTTTAAGGTTGGAAAATTGTAGCTGTTTAAACGTGTAAAGAAGCCCCAACTGTAGATTTTTCCTTAAAAAGAAAAATCAAAACAAAACAGACAAACGAAGTACACCAGTTCTAATCGTCCCGTTACTGGTGTTACTTTTTTCACCATTTCTTTCTTAACAAGCTTTATGGGGATTGTTATAAGCAAAGTTTTTTTTTTTGATGCGAAATTAAACGAGGGAGAGAATTTTGTTACAATTTTGAACGGATGGAATCGTCCATAATTTCTGCGGTATATTTAAACGAGAAAAAAAAAACAATCAACTTTCTATTTGTGCGTTAAAAAAATGAATTATTCACATGGCCCATCTGTGAATTTACAAATAAAATAGACTTCATATTAGGTGATGAGATAAAACGAGTCAAAATTGTAGTAATGACAGAATTCTATTGACAAAGAATGTTCTTCTGCTTCAACATCTTAGCATGTTCACCGTCAACCAGAGCTTTAATCTTACTAAAACGTACGCAAAATATAAAATGGACATAAATAGTGTCATGTTACCGTCTGGGTGGTTGAACTACAACTATAAAACATAACGACTTAATAGACTTTAAGCGTGATGACATTAGACTAGCTAAAATCACCATCAAGCCTCTGTTTGAGAATGCAAATTTTAAATTTTATCATGTACTAATTTTCACGCAGCAAAGATGAAAAGAATACCCCACGTGAAAACAACACGAAGGCAACAAAGGTTTGAAAAACTGTCGCGCAAACGAAGCTTGGTGGTGAATTTTGAGCATGTCAGGAAACCGCGCACAAGACCTATTATGTGAGTCACTCAATACCTCTCTAAAGCGATATTCCAACAATACCCCCTATCCCTTCAGAGCTATTGATAATTACGGTTGATAGAAAATCTAGGTTCTAGAACTGTAGTGTCTTGCTTAATCAGTTCCGTCGTTCTGAATCGAGGCGATCGTTCCTTTGTTCGTTCGTTGGTGTGGTTGTTCATGCGTTCGTAAGTTAGTTGGTTCGGTCGTACGCTCTGGTCCATTCGTTCTGTTGTTCGTCAGTTCGTTGTTTCGTGTAGTCGTTCGGGTGTTCTTTCCTAAGCATTATAGACTATTCACAGCCCTCTATTTTCACGTATTTTTATTCGATCTTTAAACGTGCGGATAGAATCCTAAGAGAACTGGACGCCAGTGCAAGGCGGTAGACTTGACAGGGGAGTGGGTGAGGACCGAGAAAACCTTCGCTCGCCTTCCTGCCCACACTACTGCGCACTTTAAAGTCGATTCGCTCGCTATTTCATTCGCATGCGTTGAAAAATAGAGCCTGTGAACAAGCTATTAGCAATAGGACATGAAGACTCCTACTTAACTTACCCCTCTAAAAACATCGAAGTAAACCCCTATCTGGATTAACTTCCCTTAAAAAAAAAACAATCTGCACGTGCCTTAAAAAAAAAAAAAAATCTGCACGTGCGCGCCATCAAGTCCTTTACACGCCGTCAACTTTTAAATTTGCTTCAAAGTTGTTTCATGGGTCTTATCCAGGCCTGAGGTCCGTGGCGGTGTTTGACCATCCATACATCATCAATTACTTTTCCTCCCTGTTGACGAAACAGGTATCACGAAATAAATTGCTATTAGCAAACTGTAATATTGAAATTTTAGAGGAAAAAGTACCATTTCATGAAAATAAGTCGTCTGAATGAGCTCGACACGACACGACTCCAAATCAGAGTGATTCCTCTACCTCTGATACGATACTAAAGATTGCATGTGGCTCAGTGGAATGAGCTTGATTTACAATGATTTTCCATTCCAGACCTGGATTGGAATCTGTATTCTGTTGGAAGTCATGAGTCATGAGTGATATCCGTAAAACGGTTTCAAAAACTGATCTTTCTCGTCCCCGAGAATATATCATTTGGCTGAGCAAAGGTTGGCAGCGGTGAGAGCGGTGGCCTCGCACCAATATGGTCTGGGTTGTATGGGGGTTGTGATTAGTGTTGGTTCTTTTCACAGTTCCTCAAATTTTCCATCTTCAAAAGAAACAAAAACTTCTGAATCCAAGTTCGATCAGGTAATAGTGGACGAATAGCCCTCCGTAGTTTTAGGCTGAATGCTACTGGTACGACTTCGGAGTTGAGTGGATAACGATTCAGTCTAGCGCCAACGAAAACACTTGAGAACTTGACGATGTACTATGCCTCTTCCGAGGAATGTTCGGACATACTGAGAAAAAAATGCTACAAACAAATGAACTTACCTTGTCAACACTGACTTGTTCTAAATAAAGATGAGTATCGTTGTGTATGATCATCCTTGTGTAGCCGTAATCCAATGCACGGAAAGCTGTCCATGGACCATACTTAGGGTAGAAAGGATCGTGATGTTCCCTGCATCCCTGTAAGTGACATTCGTACTCAGGTTTAGAAAGTGACTTTAACCTGTTGTCCTCAAAATTCTCAATAATTCAATAAGTTTAATCAAAGAAAATCATGACAGTGACAGTTTTTAGAGGTTGATTTTAGTTGGCATAGCTTTTTGCAATTTTATTTCTCTGTTTTCTCCTTAGTTTTTGTTTCGATTGAGAAGATAGATGAAATACTCAAGACCTTGGATGCTCGTCAAAAGTACTCAGCTGCACGTCGCAGTGACGAATCTAGGGGAGGGGCCCGGGTGACCCGTCCTCCCCCCCCCCCCCCTTCCCCTTATTTTGGTTAAAAAAGACGAAATGGCAGAACGGAGAAAAGCCAGCAGGGCAAGTAAATCAAAGTTTAACTCGGGGCTACCAAGAACAACACCAGCTAGCGGTCAGAACGGGACCTACAGACGCGACCTACAGATTTCAAATCCGGCGCTCTAAACACTCGGCGGCGCTGCCACACAAATTCTCTCAAATGCCTTTCAAATTTTCTTTTTTTACTGCTGCGGATTCAAAGTTGTTTCATCAAGTGATATGAGAAAGAACGAAGCACAAAGCTTGGACCGCTTCGCATACACAATGGCAGTGCTACTTTTGCGGGCCGCACTTCTTACTATATTTGGTAACTACCTGGACCATTACGTGAATGCCTATTTTGCTTATTACAATGGCAGTTGTTATAAAACTTTAATATATTTCATGTAATTAGTTGCGAAATGTTTACATTTTATCATATCTTACATGAAACAAAACAAAAAAGGCAAACAATCCCGCGAGAGTGGGCAGTGCAGACTGGAAATCATCTTCAAGTAGAAGTGAGGCCACACTAGACTGGGTTATGATACAGACTTTACTACTTTTCAAATGACTTTAGCACAACATAACATGCGTAACACAGCTTAAAATCCATCAAATCTTTTCGCTCGCGCGCGATTGGTTTAAACACGTCACCTGACCGAATTTTCCCCAGCTGAAACTGGAGGATATCTGAGATTATTAAAAACTGGATCATTGGATAATGCAATTCGAGAGTTTTCATTGGCTAAGCCATCATGGTATATGAGCCATTATACCATGCGAGCGTATGCGGGATTTTTTTGGCCTTTTTGTTTTTATTGTAGTCTAGTTTTCTATATTTGGGGGCCGTTTTTAATAA
>JAEMPF020026887.1:12500-29647 GCA_022496165.2 Catalaphyllia jardinei
TTGCGCATTTTCTATAGAAATAATCAAATGGGCATAGAGATCCAATTGATAAAATAAAACAAACTTCAACAAATTATTAAACACTAATTTCCAAACGCCGTGCGAGTTTTGAGCGCGCCTTGCAAATTCCATACCGCTGATCCAGTGATGATGTGGCCTGGAGCGCATGGATTGACGTAAGGTTGGTTTGAAGGACCTTTACAAAGCTGTAAGAGAAGAATTGAAATGAAAACAATCACACATTGGTAAAGGGTAACAACAATAGACCTTTTCGGTGCTACGGAAACCATTTTGAATTTTGTTGCTTCAAATAGCATTATGGGATGCTCGAGGGGGGGGGGGGGGCAAAAACATACTAATTTGCCCCCTAGGCATCCCATAATAGCTAATCCAAATAGATTAGAATAGATCGTATCATCGTAGCCAAATTAGCAATTAGCCAACTAGAAGCCGTATACACTGTTTTGATATCTTGCGAACCAAACTCACTGTCTTGATATATACGGATGCAGGCCTGGATACGGTTAACAGACTTGGGAAAATACAAATTAGTAAAAGGAAACGCGACAGCTTCAAATGAACCGATAAACTTTCGAGAGAGAATGATTATGGCGATTTCAGAAATCGGGCATGTTCCACTTTTTAACTTGACAATAATAGTGATGTTGATAGAAATAATTTTTGATTGATAAGAAAGCCTTTCAAATCCAATGTCACTGTCGTATTTGTAGGATGAAAAAAAACATCCATCCAGCAATCGAGCCATTCCTTCTGGCGAAATGAAATGACAAGAACTCTTTCGTTTATTTATGACAGATGCGACGGAAACTCTTAAGCTGATATGTTAGAGAAAAGCACGTCGGATTGGATAAGAAGAGGCAAGCCAGCCAGAAAGAACATGCATGTACTATCATTACAGCGCCTTTCTCAGCTCTCGACTCGATCTTTTTCCGGTTTGATCCCATAACCGTAGCTTCAACTTTTGGCCAACTTTGGCTTGTTCGCTCATTACTGTATTTTCATTTTTGGTTCGCTTCTTCGAACTGGTTCACGGACATTTCCATGATTGCACTTAACATCATAGGACTGTCAATGAAAAGGTAAACGTTTTACTTCCGGAGAAAACGTGAAACCGCGATCATGTTCTCCGCCAATATTTAGTCTTTTTCAATAATTATTTTGTTAAAAATTAAAGATCACACTTAACCCAAACATCCAGATTTGAAGAAAATTATCGATCTGAGGGTATACTGTAACCTTATTGGGGATTCTTTTGTAACAATATTTCCCTCATTAGCACAAGGGCTTCTTCTGATCGAGTTGAAAACTATCAATTCTGATAAGTGGTAGAGCGTGCCATGATTAATTGACCCAAGAAGTATGAGTATGAGCCCGGTGTATTTTAATGCTTTGTCTATGGTAAAGTCTGAATGCGAGGTAAGTGGACCATTAATAATCCGCTTATCCTCTGTTTGTGCATGTAACATGAAGCGGCGTGCATAATGGGATCATCGCAGGATTACCCTCCCCCTCCCCCCCCCGCCCCCCCCCCCCCCCTCAACATTAAATTCGTCGGTGTTCATTCATACACCTGGGTGGAGAGAGGTACTGTGAGAGTAAAGTGTCTTACCCAAGAACACAAAACTATGTCCCCGGCCAGGGCTCGAACCCGGACAGCTCGATTTGGAGTCGAACGCACTAACCATAAGGCCACCGCGGGTTTAAAAACTCAAAACTTTACTAAGAATGTTTCGGTTCCTTGGGGCTTTTTCCATCCAGAGATTCGACAGCTTTTGGAAGTCCAAAACATTGTCTTACCTTTTGATTATAAACTGGGTAAAGTCTTTCATAAGAATGTTCGTGAGCCCATATCATAAGATCAACACCTGTGAAAAGTGCGATAGGACAATAAATTAGTAATCACACTTTATACCTTTCCACAGAAACAGGAATGAGGAGTACGCGTGTCAAAATTAGTATTAAAGACTCCTACCATATTTGTAAAGAAGATCCTCCAATCCATATTTTAAATGAAGACCAGTTCGAACCTTTAAACAAAAGGTTTCCAGATTAATATTAACTTGCTTTTTGTTAAAGAATTGACGATCGTCTTGTAAACAAAATTGATTATGCATGGTCCCGGTCAATAGCAGAGAGGGACAAAACGTCTACAAGGGTAAAATCAGCACAGACATCAAGGTCCAAATGCAAAAATGAACTGTGTAAACTCGCGCCACGGTTAACTGTTGTTTTTTTTTCCGAGAGATTTGCGGCAGGTTAAACAAACATACACAAATAAAGACACTGGTCTTTTCACAGTGTAAAAAAAAAAAACTAGTCTTTTCGTTTGATGTCAACGACCCTAATCGCGCTGTCATCGAAGAAATGCACAAAAGATGTCAACTGTTCATGGTTCGGGTGTCCTTACTGTAAAACTAACATGTAAAGTCGCTGGTTTGATACAGTGTGAAGCAGAACGCTAACAGATTTCGAAAGTCAGGTATCTATAATTGCCATATCCAAATTGAGGCAATCAGAAGCCATGCGTATGGGCCCTTTTCACGATCCAGTCACATGGTATAAAATTAAATGTACTGATGAGCAAGTTGCGCAGTGGGACTTCCAAAACAATGCAACTCGTACCAGTTCACCTGGACCTGCCTTTGTTTTGGAAGTCCCACTGCGCAATTTACTCACCAGTATATTTTATTATGTACCATGTGACCGGATCGTGCAAATAGCCCGTTATCTTGACATTATGTGATATTATCATGCTCACTTGGCGAAATTTGGGAACGGTAAATAGATACTAGTCGTATCAACGGTGGCAAATCTGGCTCGTTTGGAATTGCTTGATTTCCCCCCGAAGCATACCAACAAGGTACTGATTAGGAATGAATCAAGTTATGCTCTGAGAGACTTGGTGAACAAAGTTGTTGTTCCCTTTCCGAGAATTTGCTACATGAAAAATAATTTGAGTTGCAGCGACGCGACTCTTTAGAACAGCTTACCTTGTAATATTACAGAGTCTGGGTCATTAAATCAATTGAAAAGCTTTCTCTATCATAATTTTTAAACACACGGCATTCATGGAAATCAGTTTATGAGTTGAATATTGTTGTAAGTTAATATAACACTAGGTTTAGAATTTTAGTTTTAGCGGGATCTTAGACAGTTTATTGAAATTTATCGTGCCTGGTGAGTTTTCTTACCGTGTATACATAAAATGATTAAAGATTAAAGATAAAAAGTATACTGATTTAGTAGAAAAAACCTTCAAAGAAATTTTCATAAAACAGAATGAAAGCCCCTAAAGCATGCTTTGATTGCTATATTGAAGTTTACTGGCTTACGTACCACACTTTCCTTTTTGGTGCAGTCGTCGCCATCATCGTTTGAGCAATACATTGGTCTCTGGCCCATTGTGATAATTCAGGGACGTTTCGCGCGATTAATCACAGTCCTCGCCTCCTGTCAACAAAAGAGTTCGACACTTTGAGAAGTTCGGCCGGATTATTGCAATCTCAACCTAACCTCCTAAATGAGTTCAAGAATTACTGAAACAATCCAGCTCTTCATGCATCATCGAGGCAATGTTGTCCCAATGTTGTCCAAGAATTGTCAAATGTTGGAGAAAATAAGAAAAAAACCTACGCAGTCAGGCAATAGTGTCCCAATAGTGTCCCGCTCTCCTACCAAACCAGGGATTACTTTGACGTTTTCTTGTATCATTACCTCACATTAAACTCCAGCTGCTTAATCACTAGCCCTTTGGGAAACAGTTAGTTTTGCTTTCTCTTGAATCTCAATGTTTCCCTAGACTTCGACTCAGATTCCCAGATTCTCAGGAAAACAAAAATAACTGTTTCGTCCGGGACTAGTAATTAATGATGGTGATAGGACTGAGTAGAGTCCAATTTGGTCTCTAATCACACGAATCGGAAAGCGGGAGTCTGATTTGTTTAAAAATCACTAGTATGATTACAGACTGAATCAGACGACACGTGTCCTGTTACCAATTAATCATAACAATTACAATTTCCAACAAAAGTAAAAGTTTTATTTGATGAAAAGCTTTTGACAGTCATTTTAAAATATCATAATTAAAAATATGGAGAATGGCTTGAAAAATGGCTGTTGAGGTCTTTTCAAAACAGTCACCAGAGACTAATAACCTAATTGGTTACTAAGTGACTGTAATCAATGTTGTGATTGGTCAATTTAGTGAAGAAGACTTAAAATGATTGGCTCAAAAAAAATAATAAAAAAATAAATAAAAAATAAAATGATTGGCTCATGTAACTGTCCGATTACAGGTGTCCGATTACAGCCAACTGTACGATTACTCTGTCCGATTACAACTTCCCAGATTAATCAGAACAAAATACTGCAGTTTACGCACTAATCACATTTGAGGAAATTGTAATTGTACCACCTGTACTGAATACCGATTTGGTGTGATCCATATTGGAGTCTGAAGTAAAACTCAGTGGAAATGTTTAAAAAAGTGGGCTGGACCAATGTTCCAACTGTAAAACCATCGTGAAATGATTGATATCAAGAAGTTACTCACTAATCTACTTAAAAAGTGAATTAATCTTGTTCATACCTATAAAACATGTTTTTGCCTGGCATGGAAAACCTGTTTTTGTAGTTTGAAAAATTGCTGAAAGAGAACAAAGAAAATTGTATTAAAAAATGCGGCGAAACACAAAATACAAAAGCCCTCAACTTGCCTTGGAAGATTGTTTCGTTACATGTTTTGGGTCGACGTTTCCCGTTTTTCACCTCGCGTGATCAACTTGTCGAGCAACAAAAACATTTGTCACGGGTTGAAGAAATGCAGCGCGCTGATTGGTTGACTTGCTTGGTTTGGATCCAAGACAAGCTGCCAGTTTTGTAAGAATTAGAAAATAAATGCTAAGGAAGGATTTTTTTCCAACCAAGATAAGAAAATATATATATCTGCTAATAGCAATCTCTAATTCATGTGTATTGGATCTGCGCTATTCCAATCCTTTAATTCTTCGTTTAATTCTCTATGACCTTTGCTCTGAGTATACAACGTGTGTACAACAGATTATAGACGACTTTTATACTAGTGTAATACCATATATACAGATGAATGAAAGGAGTTGGCATGTTGATTGGCTGGGTACACGTCAGGTAATCCCAAACAGTGCAGAAACCTGACATGAAATGGCCATAATAAGTAAAACGATTTTTCTGGTGCAATTTGACTGACGTGTGAATTTTTCCAAGACTAGAAAATGCACTCACCATACAGGTTCGTACATGTATTTTTCCTTCGAAAAATTTACTTGTGCTTAATTATTCGAAATTGCACTTGAAACCAATTCATTAAATCTCTAAAAATAAATAACCTGTCTCGCAAGTTTTGCTTCTTTCTTTTTCCCAACGTTTCATAACATCCAAATATGGTGAGCCCCAAATCAGGTCAACCCAAGCTGTTGGTGCTGACGAGGCCTAGAAACGACAGTTTTCAAGTACAGCAATAGATAATGTGACTTACTACGCAGTGTCGTGATTTCCTGGACATGTCATGTATAATACTCGGGCAGCAATTGGTTGAATCTGATTCATGAATTTATCACCCACCCGTGCATTTTGCTGTAAAACAAAAGAACAATTCAATAAGTCGTGTAATCTCGAGCTCAGATCGCCCACGGCCAAGCTTCAAACGGAGGGAGATCTGGATGCGATATTATCAGTGGTCGATCCGATCAGCGAACTTGACGCTCGAAACGACCTTAAAAAATAACAAACCAGTGACATTAACTGGTTTATCAAGGTTGAAGTCAAGATGGAAGAAAGTTGGCCAAGCTCTAGATTAAGCGAAGCGCAGTCCATGACTATGAACACAATAATATCCAAACATCTTCACGGAAGAATCCTGGTCAGAAAAGGATTAATTTATATGACATACAGAACACCTTCTTCTTGCAGTATAGCTTCATCAGGCCCGCGCGATTAGCCAGGCACATCGCACAATTTGGTTCAGCTTCATCTTTATATGATAAAACAGATTTCAATGTGTATATTATTCAGGGGCAAAACCTAAACAGGGCTATTTTGTTTACACATCAAAGATGTAAGACGGATCAAGTATTCTTAGAAAAGGACTATAAACCGTAGGCCCCGTCTCCTGCATCTTCAGTGTTACATGGCTAGTAGGGGACGTTAAAGAAACCACACACTTATCGGAGACAGTAGGGACCTTAAGATTTGAGGACGTCAACTGTTTAGGACGCCACCGGAAGTTGGTTTTCGCATAAAGATATCACTGCGCATGTCTGTGCGTGAATTGGACGGCGTTTTACATGTGGTGAGTACGCCATTTTTTTCGTTTCGCGTCGTGAACAGAACGTGAGTATGCTTTTGTTTCTGGAGGTCAAATTATCCATTTCTTTCGCCGTTTTCGCTGTCCCTTTGTATAATCTATTATTAACTGTGCTTTTTATTTCATAGATATACGATGGATTCCAGTTCCGAGTAAGTAGACTACACATGTTTTCCTCATTACAGAATGGAAAAATTTATCGTGTTGAGCATCAATTTATCCTGTCCTGTGAGAGGTCGACTTATGTAAGAAGAGTGTATTTATAATCAGAAGTCAAGCTCGGAATTTATACATCGAGCCTAATTAAATGTTTTCTAGCGATACGATTTTCTTTGCCTCTTTCTTTGAAGTCTCAAGATATTTTCGTACCGATTGCCGTGTTCTGATTCATCAGTCAGGAATTGTTAATTTACTGGTTGCTCTTATACCGTTTCCGCGGCTTGAGAATGCTCTGATTCTCTAACAGATATACCCGGGATACTTTATTTCTGTACGATTACAGTAACAGAAATCTTTAAAGTAATTTGGGTCCCACGTGAATAAGACTGTCATACTTATTATCCATGCAAGTTTCATTCCACTACAAGGAATAGTCACCGCGAATTGTTGGGGAAACGTAACAAAAAACTGCGATGGACTAGCATCCCGTCCAGGGGAAGTAGAAATACTTCTAGCCGCTTCATGCGACAGAAACCGGGATAAGCTCTGGCAGCTATGAGCCAGCCTTGGTTCCAAGGCTTCACTTATTACTTAATAGGCCAATTAAATTCAGTATTTTTATTATATTGCTTCGTTTGGGACAATGTGAAAAAAATTATACCTACCTTTGAAACTTCTTACAATGACTAATTGCATAAAGTGGTTGTTGAATTTTAATTTGCTTGGGTTATACAGTGTATTAGACCGAATGAAACACAAAGAAAGTGCAGCAACTAGTACTGTTCAATTCAGTTGCATCAAGTCAGTAGCTGACAAACAGTAAAATAACAAAAATATCTGTATCTTGAAATGTAGGCCATTATAGTAATATTAGTTTTTTTGTTAATAGAATGCCAGATTTTCCAGGTGTCCAGGTGTGGACAAAAGACCATGACATTCTGCTGTGCAGGGAAGTTCTCTCAGTGAATCCATTTTCTGCGAAAAGAAATTCAAATGAGCGAGGCAAACTGTGGGAGGAAATTAGCACCAACCTGAATACCACAAGTGGTGTGCGGTTTTTTGTAACAAAAAGATCAGTTCGGGATCACCTCAACATACTAATTAAGAGGTACAGGAAGAAAATGACTGCTGAAGAAAGGTCAACTGGAGTGTCACCTGAACTCACAGAATTGGACCAAGCACTTGCAGATATTGTTGAAATGGAGGAAGTTGCTTCCACCTCCCAGGAGATTGATGAAACAGTGAGAAAAGAGAAACAGGACACTGATAAACAGAAAGCTGAAAGTATAAGGAAAATGGCAATGGAGAAGTTAGGAGACACCCAGAAGAGAGCAGTTGAGGAAGGAGAAAAGGAAAACCATATGAAGAAAAAGAGAAGGAGTGGCAATGAAACAATCTCATTTCTGCGCGAAAAAGCTGAAAGTGAGAAGGCATTGAGGGAAGAAGAGTTAGCAATACGACGAAAGCAGCAGGAATTGGAGGAGAAGAAGCTGGCTTCTTATCTAGATCAACAGAAATCTATGATGGAGCTAATGCACCAGCAGCAGCAGCAACAGTCTCAGATCCTCTTGGCTGTTGTTGACAAACTTGTGAACAAAAAAAGTTAGATCCCTGTACTCAGGAGTAGTTTTTATTGTGCACCACATCATAATCTAATGTGTTACAGCTCATTATGTTAATTCATTGTGTTAAGAAAAACTCCCTTTAATGATGGGTTTCATTGAACTTGAACAACCATTTTGTTCTTTATTCAATCTTGTTGTGCCATGAGTTTACAGACAAAAGTTGTGTTGAAAAGAATAAATTTTAATTCCTTATTACATCAATGATTAAATTAAGCAAAATATTCTTGCAACGTGGGTGGGTCCAAATCAAAATACTGGGAAGTGGTGTTACCATAGAGGCATGTAAGAGCATTCCTTAACAGGGCACAAACAATGTACATTTTGCCTATTTGGCTGAGCCCTATTTTTAAATTTTTCTTAAAATCGAGAAAGCAAAAATAGTTAATTATATGCCCAAACAACCACTCCACTGAGCTTCTCACTGGGCTCATTGAACTGTTAAACTGCTGCATCTGGGGGGTCAGGATACCATTCCGAAATGGAGCTTGCAGGTGTATGCGAAGAGGGTATGCTGGGTCTCCATATATACACAAAGGGTGCCCAGTTGGGGAGAAAGCAAATCTTTGGAAATCATGGTACAGTCCTGAGTCTCGCAGCATTCCGGCGTCATGCTTCCTGCCCTCTGAAAGTAGTAAGGGTTGTTACAATTAGGGGGTGAAAATATTTAAAAAAATGTTCATAAAAGCAACCGTTCTTTTCATCTTCACTAATTTACAGTTTGGCTGCAAAACATGACCCTATATTAAGGGATTTCTGCCTGTTTCATGGTGCTCACATTTCACTCTTCATCAATATTATATGACAATATCTGAGAGGTACGTCAAGCACTGACTGGGACCCAGGTCTGCAGTAGGTTTTCTTGTTTTGAAATTCCTGCAGTGTCATAACAGCAGAGCCCACTATACTAAAGCTTCTTTATATAACTGATTGTTCATAAATATAAATAGAATTGAAAGACAGTGATAAATACCAGCATACACTTTACTTAAACACACTTACCAATAGGACCATAAAGATTGGCAATTAGTCCATTTGGAATGGCGATCGATTGAAATTTGAGGGCATGTACCCTTTTATGGCCATTGTAAACAATCCTTTGATTTGTGTTTGGGCGGCAAATTGGACGAACTGTTCCATCCACAAAGCCGAAGCAATTGTCCAGCGCAGCACCTTTATCTGAAACAGCTTCAGCATACGTCTGTAATGCATGGTGATTTAAAATAGCTCTGATATCCGACGACCATGATGCTCGAATATATAATCAATGACTGTGTTACTTATCATGGAGATTTCAGGGACAGGTCTTCCGAAAATTTTTATGAGGTCGCTGTAGCGACAGGGGTATGCCAGCCGCTTGAGGACGATGCACAATCCTTCAGTGCTGTCACAGACTGTTCCTTGTTTACACTTTATTTCGTCACGTAGGCCAAGAACTTCAACCAAGAGAGGAATGTCATATTTTTCGAAGCGAAAGTCAGTCTTGCCCTCCGCTTCACTTTTGTCTTGCAACTTAAATCTTCCATAATTCCAATAAGGATACTCTGGATTTTTCGACTTGTTAACATCATACAACAAGAGAAATTCATCCTCGTCGATAATTTCATCACAAATACTTAAAAGAAGCTCGTCCCGCGCTTTCCTGAAGGACGCCATTCTCGACAAGAAGGCGCTGGAGAAAGTTCGCGTCTTGTTCTTTTCTTAAGTCTAAATTCCCGCGCAAAGA
Organism: Catalaphyllia jardinei; assembly: GCA_022496165.2. Classification (NCBI taxonomy): domain Eukaryota; kingdom Metazoa; phylum Cnidaria; class Anthozoa; order Scleractinia; family Caryophylliidae; genus Catalaphyllia; species Catalaphyllia jardinei. The sequence continues at coordinate 22,369 of JAEMPF020026887.1, forward strand.
ACGGCGTTCTCGCCCCAGGCCTTCATATGCCGTGACGTCCTAGAAGAAGACGCCGTCCTCAGATCTTAAGGTCTCTAGTATGGGGGGGGGGGGGACACGTAGTTCCCGGGTGTTGGTGCTTCACATAGGTTTAACCTCATTGCACCGTTCCAGCAGAGTTGTCTAAGAAAAATTACTATGAATGTGACTAAGGGGTAAGGTCAAGGGCTTAGACCATTCTGTTAGTAAGTTCTAGCTCGGAGGTTACCTTGGAAAAATTAATTTCCAACAAAAGCCCGCTGTGTAAAAAAAACCCGATTTCTTACCGAGTGCATGTCATACGCATAGTCACCTGAGCAAAAAATTAAAGAAAGCCATTAGTACTTCACCAACAAATAGAAAACTATTTTAGAAAACAATCCTAAGAAAGCACGCGCGCTGATTGGTTAAAAATCGTGTTTGTATAACTCGATGGAGACACAGAACTAGCGCGCGCTGTTGACGTAGTGATGGCGCGAGCAAAGAGAATTTACATTTTGATAATCACAGTTAACAAGTTGTTTTCCTTTTCCTGGTCGCAGTTTTTCTAAAAGAAATAGCCGGAAAATATGTACTCCATGTTTCTATCGAGTTATATAAACACTCGTGAAAGTGTGGGAGAACTCGAAAAAAGCTGTGGAAACACTCTCCTGCGGCTCGTGTTCCCGCAGCATTTCTCATTCTCCCAAACTTCCACCCGAGTTTCTAAAACTCGAAAGAAACACGGTACTTTTGATTCCAAATTCATTCCCTTGAAGACGTATTTAGATTCTACCAACTCTCTTTGCCTATAACGCTAAGGATGAAACGAATAACGTAACAGAAGTTTGTTCTAACCAACATGTAGGATGACATCAAAGTTTCCTTGTTTCGCTTCCTCTTTCAAGAACGGAAGTGACTGACCGCCTGTGCCCAAATCTCCATACACTGCAAAGCGAGGGCTCCAGCTCTCTCCACTCCTTAGAGTTTTAAAAGTGTACACGTCACTCCAGAAATTTTCTCCTCCACAACGGTAATCTGAAATCAAATGCACCCTACCCCTGTAAGATGGTTGGTCTGAAACGATCGCCTTACCTTGAGGGTGGGGAAAGAACGAGTTTTGCCTTTTTGTGTTGATCTAATACACGGATTAGTAACTAGGTCTTCTTACGAAGAAATCTACTCCTATATGACCGGCCATACTACTATCTCAATTCTTTAGCCCGATCATCCGTACGTGTTACGAGAGAGCTGTCTCAATGGATAAAAAGCAGCCAGGTGCCAAGTGACCTGGGCCGGGTTGTTCAAAGCCTGATTAAGCTAACCCAGGGTTAGCGATAATTTTGATTTCAGTTTTGTAACTTTTTGCTGTGGTGTTCTGTTTATATTGTTTGCCCTTCTGTTTTGAGCTGTGGTAATCTCAAACTATACAAATCATTAGAGGTGAAAAACAGTTTTAAACAAGAAAACATAACGCTTCGGTTAACGGTTAACCCTGGGTTAACGTTAACCGGCTTTCGAACAACCCGGCCCTGGGTTGAAAAACAAATTTTGGTTTAAATAACTATAGAACAGAGAAATCAACGATGGCTTACTTTCAGTCCGCTGGCTTTAAGAGTAAAAAGAAGATGGTGGTTTCACTAGTGGTCTTTTTCTAAAGCCGTTGAAAGTCGGAGAATGCTGCCCATTGTGGTGTTTCACAATGCCCGAAACTGTCAGGCAGAACTGAATTCATCCATCACATAACGTTTCATGCGTTCAGTGTTTTTTCGTCATATGTTAATGCCATAGGAGCCGCAATTTAAATCTCACCATCCTAGATATATAGGAATTCACTTCAAACCTTTTAAGACCTGTTGGCATTTAGATTTGTGAAACATTTGCCTCTTAAGTTGTGACACCGCTTTTCAAAAGCAGCAAAATATGTTGGATGGAAAAGCGCTCATGAACTTATTTTCTCTGTAAAGTTTTGACCCATTCCACTCGCGGCCTGATACCATGGTGGGGTCTGTACTTGCTCTCCTTAACTAACATAAGCTTATACTGTGAACAGTTTCAATGCAAAATCGAATATAGTCTTTTTCTGTTATAAGAATATAATTTAAAATATATGGATCCTGAAATTTGTGAAATTGTAAGAATATTTTAAAAATAAACCCGAGGCCATGATTTTGAAAAGAATATAATTTTTTCCTGTTTAGTTACTGAACATATAGGTGGCAACTATATGTTTTTCAGTGAATAAACCGTATAAAATTCTTCCATTCTCTAAACGACAAAACCAGCTAAAAAGCGACAAGAACAGCACTTGCCTTATGTTCGATGCTACTGAATACCATTTCTGCAAGAATTTATGCGGCTTGCTCCAAAACTGACTACATTCGAAAACAGAAATGTCATGTGCTATAATCTAAGAATATTTGCAATGATATTGTTTTTCCGACCGAATAAAATATAAAAAAGGGTGTGTATGGCTCTTGCCTTACATAGAGGTAATTGACTTACCATATGCCTGGTTGGGCGTTAACCCAGTTAGCTTTGTCTTGTGTATAAAGAGGACCCTGTGTTCCCCTCCACCATCAATGAATTTTGTCATGGTACCTGTCGCTTTCAGACTAAGTGGTTCACCATGAACGTTGTACTTGACAGTGTGGTTTAATGTGGGCTTAAATGTAACCCACGTGATCATCATTTCTGTTAGGTTTCCTGGGGAAACAAATTCGTGGCTATAAATGGCGTCGTCATTTAACTGTAATGTTTACTTTTTGGCTACCAGTCGGAACCAATCTGCAAACTCTTTTTTTTAACTTATTTACACTCTTCATGACGCAGGTAAACCTACGATCAGGCAAGTTTTCTCACACTCCGTATTCAGCCTGATCCAGGCTCTCGGTCAGTGGGGACGATCAGAAAGCAGCGCGGAAGCCTGGAACAGGCTATCCGTATTGGCCTGTAGTGCCGGCGTCTTATTGGGACTAGTTAGCGTCACAACCTTGAGACCGCCATGTTAGAATGCCATGATAGTCGGACAGTATGGGAAAGAGGGAGGGGAAGAATGAAAATATTTTCTTCGCCCCACTCCCTCCCCCATCATTCTACTCGTCTATCATCCACCCCCTTGGAAGAACGTTCTTTCTCTCTCCAGTCTTCCACTGCTTGAAAATTTCAAGATGGCGGCTAAAGTTTTTGCCATGGAATACCCTGAGCGCTCGCTCGAAAAATTCTCGCCTGCTCAGAAGGATAACTCCGTATCTGCCTCCTCCACAGGCTTTTCTAATATTTTCTTAGCGCAAAGAGCAATTGGGGGAATGAGAGAGAACAAAAGGCCCCAAGCGGGAGCTGGTAACGAGTGAGGAGCTCGAAGGCAGGAAGCGATGGCGTTTCCACTCCTTTCCATGATTCCTTGCGCCCCCCCCCCCCCCTCACTAGTTAATCATTATACGTTTTATTTTCGCGTATGCGACTGGGAACGAGGCAGACTCCGTATTGACCTTTTCGTGTTTCACTTGTCCCTAACTACTGTAAAACTAAATATTTTGGGAGACCCCGTAAGAGAAAATACGAGAGCGCAAAGAAAACGAAACTAAAAACATACTCGGCAGCGTCGGAGGTTAGTGCCTAGTAGAACGATTAAAGGGCCTTTGACACCCTTCTGCGCATGTGCGGCAATTCGATTTTTTATCCGACGGAACAGTTTTCAAAGTTGTTATTTGTGAGAAAAATCCGCCTCCCTCGCCCTTGTGAGGCGTGTAAAAATAGTAATACCGATTTTGAAGAACTGTTTAATCATCTGTTAAAAATTTAAAAGTTGTATTTTGTGTTTTGAGTTGAATGCCGCCGAGAAATACAATGTCCTCGAGAGGGTTTTCGAAGCGGTTAGAGACGAAAGCTACTTTCACCTCGTAGCCGTCTTGTATGAAAAAAGGAAACAATGAAGGAAAGATGCAAGGACGAAAACCAGAAACTTTGTATATATAGCTCCAGATACGCATACAAGTTGGAAGAAAGTAAAGCGTATGTGCTTGTAATCAACCGACACCGCCTTCACACAAGATAAACATGATAAATATTCTTTACAAACAAAAGGCCAAAAGCCGGCGGATAAAGAGATACTTGAAAGGCACGTGCAACTCTAAGCTGACCTGCAGCGAATTCGTGGCGCTCGTGATAGTATTACGGTTTCTATTGGTTAAGAAAAAATTAGTGTCAATCAGGACCGCACATGCGCTTTATTGTGACAATGGCCCTTTAAGTGACCTTAGCACCAGATTCTAAAATTCTTGTGCCTAGGTCCCTCAGTGCCTGTGTTAAAGGACACTGAACAGTTGAGATGAGAATGCATGCAAATTTTGTTGTTTAGAAGTCTGGGGCGCTTTATATTCGACAAAAAATTGCGGAACTTTCGAAACGATAGAACTAATCACAAAACAATTCCATTTATCATAGCATCCCTGTTAGGCGAAACACCTGGAAGTTGCCTTGAATAATTCAAGATTTGAAAAAAAAAAAAAAGCGCTCGGAAAATTGGAGGTTGCGGTCAACATCGACACGTTTAAGGCTATTGGATTGGAGCTACGTTGAATGAAAGAAGCGTCAGTGACGGTGGACATTTGTGTCATGATCTGTGGTTGTTGATTCTCAAGTGCATTTGAAACAGTGTCGGGAGACACTTTCTAGCTGCGATGAAGACGGCCGTGAGTTGTAGTGAGCTATACTTTTTCCGCGGCTGTGCCCTGAAACAAGCTGCTGTGCCCGGAAAAAAGGTTATAGGTTTATAAGTTTAGCCTCGACAAGACGTTTCTCTACCTGCGCCCAGTCATGAAAAGCAATATCTAAACTCTAAAACCGTTCCACCGTTAAAAAAAAAAAACAGAGAGAAGATGTTTGTCATAATGACGTCAGCTTTTGTCAGGTCTCTAATAGATCATGGGTGAGAACTAATCAAAATGAAAGAATAATTTGACTTTTTATTCAAAAAGTGACAGATAACTGCGGAAAAATACAGAATGACTACAGTCAATAAATAGGCTTTACTCTCCTTTTCAAAAAATCCTCCTAATACCCACAATAATTAGTGCCCTGTAGAAACAATTGAAGAGAAAAAGGAAAGGTCGAGAGACTGAAATTCAAGAACAGCAAATGCAGACATGACGGAAGTGAAGAAAAAAATTAATGCATCGTGAATTGCACTGCTGGGCTTTCAAATCACGATTGTGGGCACAGATGTGCACACCCGTGGGAGCCGTAACACTTCCCCTAAGATGGCCGCCAAGATCAAGGTTGGACAAACGTCGTAAACAAAGTCAATAATGGAGGTGTTAACACAATTGATGCGTTTAGTATGCCGGCCCGGGCTTTTCAATCTAGTTTAGGTTTTCACAATGTAAACGACGCATTATCATTCAAGTCTGATCGGTAGAAAACGATTCAGAAAGGCTTCATCTGCGTTTTCACTAGGCCGAGTAACTAGCTGAACATTCTTTCTAGGTGTTTGTTTACAGACCAACATTTGCTAGTTAAACGTGACATCTGTTTTTACTGGAAATTTAACCCAGAAAATTCAAATTACGAAAGCGCTCAACTTTTAAAAAAAATGGATGAGAAAGGAAGCGGTTTTCTAGCTATATTTGTGCGAAGGAGAAGACATTTCGTCTAGAGTATGCCGTTGATGTCTTCAGAAATAAGGAATAAATGTTGTAATGCGAGACCTCGTTCTGCACGGCAATGCCGTGTCATAAGGAAGGGTCCCGGCCGAGGAACTGGAGAGTCTAATGGAACAGTTGAAATGGGAAACCAAAATAAATGAGAAGGACTGGACTCGTCTGCTGTTTTACTAGTTCAGTCTCATACACAGAATCGCGAAAAGGGCGTCTGGTAACTACTGTTCCCGGATTCTTTTGCACAAGTCTGTCACTACGCGGAATATGATTGGCTGCGGCATTTACCAGGACCAAGAGACCATTTTCTCTTGCCAGGACAAGTTATACCATCTCGCGAGGTAGTATAACTTGGCGTGAATTTCCGGTCATATTGGCGAGAAAATTGCTTGGTTTTTTTTTTCTGGTGAAAACAGTGTGTATTTTTAACTCGCTAAACTCAAGACGAACTGTTTTCACCGCATTTCCGGACTTTTCTGACGTCATCTAACCAAAATTGTTCTTGTGAAAGCACAACCTTAAACTTGCATTTTTTTTTGGGGGGGGGGGGGAGAAGGCATACCCCTAGACTTCCCTTGCAGCATAGCTCCTTAGGCCCCACATAGCCGTTCACAGAATCCTAGCTACAACATTGATTTACTGCTTGCCAAGAATGAATTTTATTGCGAGGGGAATGAATAGGTAAAATTGATATTTCCCTAACCATCTAACAAAACCATCAGTTAGGCAATAAGCGCGTAAACGTGTTAACTCACAACTGAGAAATGGCCCAAAAAATTACTGACAACTAGCAAAAACCCCAACTGATATTTGTAATAAGATTTACTGACAATTGACAAACAGCCTCAGCCATTGTTATTCGTTTGAAATTCATCGAAAATTACTTTTTGTGTGTTTGAAAATACATTACTAATTTAACCTTTTTGTTATAATATTCATGCCGTTTAAATTGTGCTTAGACCGAAACCATCACACTGAGTTTTGTATTAAGTCTGTTAATATTAATTATTGCACATTGAACTCTCTAAATGTTTTCTGTTGCCAAAAGCGAACTGTGAATTTTCGAAATCAGCGCCCGTGAAGTCATAACTGCATATTATACATTATACACTAGTCATGTCAAGGACACTCAAGGTCACAGGTAATCATGTCATTGACCGCAGTGCATGATTTCTAAGGGTAATTATGCCAACTTCGCGCGCTTGCTGTTGCTTCCCGTCAGTGAAGAAGCAAAAACATGAATTCTTTTTTTTTTTCGTTCAATGTACAATAAAGCAATTATTAGATTCGGTTTTTGTGATATCCAGAATAATCAAGGTCTCGGTAAGGGTTATCAACTTAGGCTTTGGGCTTCGGCTGATAACACTTACCTCGACCTTGATTATTCTGAATATCAAAATTACCTTATCCACTAATTGTTTATTACTGAAGAGCATGCACTTCAGGCCCTAGGGAGAATGAATTGCATGGAAATGTCTTTTGCTATTATAGCCGTAATCGATGTATATCGAATCGTCTTTCAGTAATGTTGTTAAACAGAACGACTTAGAGCGAAATTTCTTTGTAGCAAGACGACCGCCGTACATTTGTACAGTGGCAACTAGAACTATACCAAACATGCTCGT
>JAEMPF020026888.1:0-10000 GCA_022496165.2 Catalaphyllia jardinei
GACTGACAAACCAAGTGTTTATGTTTTATAAGATCTACACAGGGCTTGTTGGTATTTCTTTACCACCTGAAGTATCTTATAATACAAGACCTTCAAGACTTCCTAATTGTGCACCATTTTTGATACTTATAAATATTCTTTTTATCCTAGAGCTATAAGAACTTGGAACAGCTTACCTTTAGTTTTAATTCCTAATTCATTGGATGAATTTAAGGCCATGATCTCAAATATGTAGGATTATTACTATTACCATTACTATTGTTTTTATTGTAATTATTGTATTATTTCAATTTTTGAATTCTAATTGGCTAATTTTATTGCCTGTTCATATGTACATATATTTTATAATTAACTATATATTTATCTTTTGTTTTTAAAACTCCTAGTATAGTTATGCTGTTTTAGGAGTATATTTATTGGAGATTAAAGATTAACAGGAATCCTGACATCACAAATCCCTGCTTTACTCCAGACTTGATCTTAAACCAGTCTGATGTCTCGCTTCCGTCAATAACTGCGCACTCAAAGTCCTCGTATATGTCTGCTATCACTCTCACCATCTTACAAGGCATCCTATAGTTTCTCATGTTCCATAAGCTTTCTCTGTGTACCGAATCGAAGACTTTCTCGAAGTACACAACGTGTATGTACAGACCTGCCCTCCACTCATTTGCCTGCTCTAAGTTGTTTCTTAAAATAAAGATCTGCTCCGTTGTGCTTCTTTTCGGCCTAAACCCGGCCTGCTCCTTTCGAAGCTTCTTGTCTATACCTATCTTGATCCGCTCCAACATCATCCTGCAAAATATCTTGCTAATGACAGGTAGTAAAGTCACTCCTCTCCAGTTGTTGCAGTCGCGCAAATCCCCTTTCTTAATTATCTTGACGATGAGCCCCTTCTTCCACATTTGCGGCCACGTTTCGGACTCCCAAAGCCTATTATAACATCTAGCCAACCTACTTGAAGATGACAAAGCGAGGGAAAGCAGCGGGAGTAGATGAAGTGGGACCAGACTTACTGTACAAAGAAATATGTTAGTTTAATTGTCTTTTTTTTCCTTAGGTAGCATGTTATGACCAAACAAAACAATTGTTACTCACAACAGGGTAAGTGCCCCATGAGGGCTAGTGTTTGGAGACGTCTTCAATATTGATTGTATATCCTTGATGATACACATGATAAATATGTCTCTTTATCTTAAAAATTATTTATTATATGCCTTGTGTTTGTAGCGGATATAACGCGCACTCTCATTGGCCAATTCCAGGGCATTATTTTCCCGTAATGCCCACTGGCCGATCACGGGCCTACGAAACCATCCACGTTCCTTTTTTGTTATGACGTTGTTGCCTAACAATTGTTTTGCAACATTTCATTTATAGGATTTAGCTTAGTTAATAAAGCGCAGCTCCTGGTTGCTTAAAGCCCGATTTAGCCAAACCAGGATAAGCAATAATTTGAGTTCTGTAACTTTGCGGTGAGCTTCTCTGTTTATGTTGTTTGGCCTTCTGATTTGAGTTTGAATAATCTCAAACTACACAAAACATAAACAGTGACAACAAAATGTTCTTTATCATTTGTCTCCATATAAAATAAAATCCGAACTTTTTTGGTCAATGGAAAGCACCCCAACAGAGAGAATTTTGATCTTTTGGGAAAACTGTTATGGTTGGCTTGACATCACGGGAAAATTCCCTTTTTTAATTACTCTCCTTATAATGGACTTGCATTTTTGTGTCATTTGCAGATATTTCAGTGATAACATGTTAACACACTTTACTGCAAGTTTTATAGCGGTAGGAATAATTCCATATTTAAGTTATCCCCTGTATTATTCTCTATGTATGGCACTGAACCAGAGTGAGGTCCGTACTGCAGAAATACTGGTCGACTTCTTATGTCTTTGGAGTTGTTTCGCTTTAGACCTGAGTTCTCAGCCACCCATATAAACAGCTTACAAGCCTGCCTTATGTCAGTTTGGAGTTTTTATTATTATCTCTCAGTTACTTCGCCCGTTGTGATTGGTCAATTTAGCGGGCCGTATTCTACTGTATGGCCCGCTAAGTTTAATGCCGTTTTTGTTGCCAAAATGCTTCGTGTATTTGTAACTTTTATGAGAACTAAAAGTTTAAAACTTTATTTTACTTTAAATGGTGTATTTTAAACATGCTAACGAGTTGACGATTTTAGATTAACTCGTTTTGCTCTCGATTTGCGTCGGAAATTCGAAGCCGCTCCGTATGAGAAGAAATTGTTCCCGAACCCGTCAGACAAACAGTTAAGATATAGTAAATATCTTACTGACCTCGTCTTCGCGATCCGTACTGTAAGTCACGGATCGTGTTTCCCCCCCCCCCCCCCCTTCGATTTATGGTCCGCGCGCTTCGCGCTTCTGCCAAGTGCGTTGTAACCATTCCCCTCTATTAACTTTTAAATGTAAACAAAACAATTGGTTTCAGAGATTCTCAGATATACGACACTCGATAGTTTGAAGCAAAAGTCATGCCCTCTTAATCAAGTTCTCACTGATCATTTAGGGTACAATAGCTACTGGTATCACACAACCTGTTGATGTAATGAAGACAAGACTCATGGAAGCTAAACCAGGGCAGTACAAGGTACAGTGCGTATTGACACATGTTAGAGGGGGAGGGGGGATATCCCGGGAGAGGACTCCCGTGTGAAAATACCAGGGATGTTGGTGAGAATTTTGAATTAGACCCCTAAAGGAGACCAAACTTTGCGTGGCTTGAGCTTTATTTGCGTCTGAACTCCACTATTTTAAAACGAACATAACAACGTTTTTTTATCCTTTTTTCGAGAGCAACCCCTTAAAGAGGCCTTCACGGCCAAGAACAATGGCGTTTCGTCCTCAACATCCGAAGTGACATCAAAATCCGAGATTTACACCGCCAAGCGAGATGACGAGCCTCCCCGATCTTTTTGCATGGGAGGTCCCCCTCCCCCCGGGCCAGGGTTAAATATTCACACTTATAATGGCTGGTCCTGAGGCCACAAAAAGAGACCTGTTTTTCCGAAGAAACCATTTATGAGAGATTTGTAATAAAATAATAGCGTAACGAGGACAGTAGTCCATCGACGTGTAGCGACAGTCGTTAGTCAGGTTGACGAGTAATAGGGCACTGTCACTCTTTGACGCGATAGATTTTGCAAAGCTAACAGCTCTGAGACTTTTGGCGGGAGAAGCATGCGGGCAAACAACTTCATGATAAGGTTATCATGTGAGCTGGAAGTAATTATCAACAATGAAAGAACGCACTGTTGGAGGTGGGGACAGCTATAATTCAGTGTTAATTGTGTTATAAACCCCTCTTGAGAATGAAAAAGTACGACTAATTGGCATAAATATGGTTAATAAGCCATCCAACTCAAATTAGCCCCCTCTTGCGTGAGATAAAATTAAACTTGCTTCTCATTGTACGTTTAACTCCTTATAAGAAAGACGCCTTAAAAAGTACGTGTCGATGTTGTGGCACCACTGATGTCCGTGATCGTTTTTCACCCACTCCCTCCCTCCCCTCCTTTACTGTCTTGACCAAGACAATCCCCCCCCCCGTGGGTGCCTAGAGATATTTTTCTCTTCGTCGTTCATGATAATTCTAAACTGACTGAATGTAAATCTTTCTTAGTAAATGTCCTCTATACAAAGTTTCATGTGTCTAAGTAGATAAATGATTTGAAACAAACAAATGTCTCGCCATTTTGACGTCCCCAAACAGCAAAAAGATGTTTGCTGAGCCCTAAAAAGATAACAAATCGTGAACTGTGGGATTACCAATTTACATGCGGGTATGTTATTTTTTAGAGCATTATGCATTGCGTACTTCACACAGCAAGGCTTGGACCAATGGGATTTTACAAGGTAACATCACTATTGCTCTCTCATAAATAAGGCTTATGCAATGGGGTTGTTTGTGAAACTGTGGCATATGTTGCCGCATTCATGCTTAAATGGTCTTAAATGAGCTCTGTGTTCCGCGGCAAAGAAAGTGAATCTTTCCGCCGGGGTGCTCCGCAAAAGACTGGGATCTACTCGATTAAGCCCACCTTCCATTCACTGCTAGCAGAGGCTCTTTTCCTAGTGTTCGCTGACGGGAGAAAAGAGCCGTGGGTCGAAAATGGCTATTTTTACAAATTCTCGCGCGCTCATTGGCTCCTTTTTATCGTCAATAAGCGGACAGACAAATTTATAATTTGTGCGATGCGGTAAGGAGCAAGAACGGACAATTTGACAGTTTGTTATCGTAAAAAAGCAAATGGATGTCAGTTTTTTATGCGCCTGTCCTGTTATAGACAATGCATTTCGTCATAACGTTGTCAAACTAGTCTGCGGATCCACTCGGCTATCGCCTCGTGGATCCACAGCTACTTTGGTAATGTTATGACGAAATTCGTGATCGATAACAGGACAGACGGATGAAAAACTGACGTCAATTTGTTAAATTGATCATGCTCAGCGGCTTAGCGACTGAGCCATCGCGTGATGTCTGTAGCATGTGACGAAAATAAAACCTTTCACTCAAACAGGAAAGATTACGCTTACCATCACACTACATAATGTGATTCGTCTACAATAAATTCACAACAAGTGGGTTCGATGGCACATTTTTCACCTTTCCCGTGCAAAAGTACAGCAATGTGGTCGATGAGAGTTTTCTCATGCCCGGTCGGCAAGCACGCGAGAAATGAAACAGGGCCTTAAACTGCTGCTCGTCACCCCTTTTCTTATCTTTCCATCGTCGATTTTATCCAAAACGGAGGAAAGCAAACTTTGTAATTCTTTACGACTGAGCTCTTTCAAGCACACCGATGAGCACACTATGTTTACGATGTGTGCTCAACAAATAACAGCGGAATTAATAGAGAGATTAAGCATGACGTTACGTCAAACGGCAAAATAAACGGTGATTTATCTAAGGATTACTAGAAAAGAAAAAAATTCAGTGGTAATCTTTGCCGTTTGCCGTCTGCCGTAAACGCCATGCTTAAACTCTTTAATCTAAAGGAATGCGCGAGACGCAACGGGCTCAAGTTGCGGTCAGCGAACAAGCCAGGAAGAAAGGAAGCATGCGTTTTAAATAGAGCAGTTCAAGACTGTGGACGGCGGTCAAATCAAAGCCATTTTCGACCTATGGCAGAGGTCTCTTTTTTTCCTGTCAGCGAACAACATTGAGGAATAGAGCCTCTGCTAGCAGAGAACACCTGCCATTGCGCGCGAGGCATAAGGGCCGATTTACACGGTACGACTTTGACGCATGCGACAAGCTTACGACAGGCCTACAATATGACTTGGGACCATTTACACGCGTACGACATTTTCACTTCCAAAATTAAATATGCAAAAGTTTGCACCGGGATTTACGGAGCAAAAAAGTTCTTACAAACATAAACAAATATTTCAGCTGTCCTGCGCTTTGAAAAAGCGTTCTAACGAGATGTTTTTCGCTTTAATCCGTTCCGTACTTTTCGAGAAACGACTTCATGTGAACTAGTCAACAACAACTTCTTCCGCCTTTTTGGCGCAAGAAAACTTCTCCTTTGTCCCCTACTCAGTAGAAATTTTGTCACAAAGTACGTATGCTCGGTAGATTTTGGCTACGATTGTCGCAGCGTTTTAAAACATGTTTTAGAATCCTACGACAATTTTTTTGACGTACACAACAGTCATAAGCGAGTTGTAGGTTTCATTTACACGAAACAATTCATGTCGAAGGCCTGTCGTAAACTTGTCGCATGCTACAAAGTCCTACCGTGTAAATCGGCCCTAAGCAAAATGTCGTATTGCGCCGCAAAATGTGTTTTTCATCGATCGGTTACATGTATGTCTTAATAGGTTAAAGATAGCTTTGAATTCTATTCGCGTTTGATTACCACTGTACTGTATCCTAGTAGGATCTCACAGCTTTTACTTTGTTTTTTCTCGTTAGGGTTTTATCCCAGCTTGGATTCGTTTGGAACCTTACACAATTCTGACTTGGATGTTCCTCGAACAGCTTAGAGTGTTCTTTCCCTTAAAGCAGTCAGAGTGACGTGATCAGTTTCACGTGCAATAATCCTAATACAGGGGTTGGAATGCGGTATTTAGTTGGTTAACATGTGGCACCCCACCCGATTAGTTTGTAGCTGTTTTGCTGGCAAATACAGCTATTTCTTAGTTAGCATACCTATTGGTGACGTGTGTGGGTTCGTCACCCCAATTGGGAAATGTATACCGTCGGTAACCAATCAAACCTGGGTGTCTTTTGAACTGTCATAAGGATATCCGTTGCGGCCACTAGACCTGGAAACCCTTCCTTCTGGCAGCTGCGGATTCTAAATGACTGTGATTTTATAATGTCGGTTTATTTTTGAATCAGCGAGCGAACTTAAGAAAGCTGTATGATATCCAGTAGATGCAATAGACAGTTTTTAAGGTTGGAAAATTGTAGCTGTTTAAACGTGTAAAGAAGCCCCAACTGTAGATTTTTCCTTAAAAAGAAAAATCAAAACAAAACAGACAAACGAAGTACACCAGTTCTAATCGTCCCGTTACTGGTGTTACTTTTTTCACCATTTCTTTCTTAACAAGCTTTATGGGGATTGTTATAAGCAAAGTTTTTTTTTTTGATGCGAAATTAAACGAGGGAGAGAATTTTGTTACAATTTTGAACGGATGGAATCGTCCATAATTTCTGCGGTATATTTAAACGAGAAAAAAAAAACAATCAACTTTCTATTTGTGCGTTAAAAAAATGAATTATTCACATGGCCCATCTGTGAATTTACAAATAAAATAGACTTCATATTAGGTGATGAGATAAAACGAGTCAAAATTGTAGTAATGACAGAATTCTATTGATAAAGAATGTTCTTCTGCTTCAACATCTTAGCATGTTCACCGTCAACCAGAGCTTTAATCTTACTAAAACGTACGCAAAATATAAAATGGACATAAATAGTGTCATGTTACCGTCTGGGTGGTTGAACTACAACTATAAAACATAACGACTTAATAGACTTTAAGCGTGATGACATTAGACTAGCTAAAATCACCATCAAGCCTCTGTTTGAGAATGCAAATTTTAAATTTTATCATGTACTAATTTTCACGCAGCAAAGATGAAAAGAATACCCCACGTGAAAACAACACGAAGGCAACAAAGGTTTGAAAAACTGTCGCGCAAACGAAGCTTGGTGGTGAATTTTGAGCATGTCAGGAAACCGCGCACAAGACCTATTATGTGAGTCACTCAATACCTCTCTAAAGCGATATTCCAACAATACCCCCTATCCCTTCAGAGCTATTGATAATTACGGTTGATAGAAAATCTAGGTTCTAGAACTGTAGTGTCTTGCTTAATCAGTTCCGTCGTTCTGAATCGAGGCGATCGTTCCTTTGTTCGTTCGTTGGTGTGGTTGTTCATGCGTTCGTAAGTTAGTTGGTTCGGTCGTACGCTCTGGTCCATTCGTTCTGTTGTTCGTCAGTTCGTTGTTTCGTGTAGTCGTTCGGGTGTTCTTTCCTAAGCATTATAGACTATTCACAGCCCTCTATTTTCACGTATTTTTATTCGATCTTTAAACGTGCGGATAGAATCCTAAGAGAACTGGACGCCAGTGCAAGGCGGTAGACTTGACAGGGGAGTGGGTGAGGACCGAGAAAACCTTCGCTCGCCTTCCTGCCCACACTACTGCGCACTTTAAAGTCGATTCGCTCGCTATTTCATTCGCATGCGTTGAAAAATAGAGCCTGTGAACAAGCTATTAGCAATAGGACATGAAGACTCCTACTTAACTTACCCCTCTAAAAACATCGAAGTAAACCCCTATCTGGATTAACTTCCCTTAAAAAAAAAACAATCTGCACGTGCCTTAAAAAAAAAAAAAAATCTGCACGTGCGCGCCATCAAGTCCTTTACACGCCGTCAACTTTTAAATTTGCTTCAAAGTTGTTTCATGGGTCTTATCCAGGCCTGAGGTCCGTGGCGGTGTTTGACCATCCATACATCATCAATTACTTTTCCTCCCTGTTGACGAAACAGGTATCACGAAATAAATTGCTATTAGCAAACTGTAATATTGAAATTTTAGAGGAAAAAGTACCATTTCATGAAAATAAGTCGTCTGAATGAGCTCGACACGACACGACTCCAAATCAGAGTGATTCCTCTACCTCTGATACGATACTAAAGATTGCATGTGGCTCAGTGGAATGAGCTTGATTTACAATGATTTTCCATTCCAGACCTGGATTGGAATCTGTATTCTGTTGGAAGTCATGAGTCATGAGTGATATCCGTAAAACGGTTTCAAAAACTGATCTTTCTCGTCCCCGAGAATATATCATTTGGCTGAGCAAAGGTTGGCAGCGGTGAGAGCGGTGGCCTCGCACCAATATGGTCTGGGTTGTATGGGGGTTGTGATTAGTGTTGGTTCTTTTCACAGTTCCTCAAATTTTCCATCTTCAAAAGAAACAAAAACTTCTGAATCCAAGTTCGATCAGGTAATAGTGGACGAATAGCCCTCCGTAGTTTTAGGCTGAATGCTACTGGTACGACTTCGGAGTTGAGTGGATAACGATTCAGTCTAGCGCCAACGAAAACACTTGAGAACTTGACGATGTACTATGCCTCTTCCGAGGAATGTTCGGACATACTGAGAAAAAAATGCTACAAACAAATGAACTTACCTTGTCAACACTGACTTGTTCTAAATAAAGATGAGTATCGTTGTGTATGATCATCCTTGTGTAGCCGTAATCCAATGCACGGAAAGCTGTCCATGGACCATACTTAGGGTAGAAAGGATCGTGATGTTCCCTGCATCCCTGTAAGTGACATTCGTACTCAGGTTTAGAAAGTGACTTTAACCTGTTGTCCTCAAAATTCTCAATAATTCAATAAGTTTAATCAAAGAAAATCATGACAGTGACAGTTTTTAGAGGTTGATTTTAGTTGGCATAGCTTTTTGCAATTTTATTTCTCTGTTTTCTCCTTAGTTTTTGTTTCGATTGAGAAGATAGATGAAATACTCAAGACCTTGGATGCTCGTCAAAAGTACTCAGCTGCACGTCGCAGTGACGAATCTAGGGGAGGGGCCCGGGTGACCCGTCCTCCCCCCCCCCCCCTTCCCCTTATTTTGGTTAAAAAAGACGAAATGGCAGAACGGAGAAAAGCCAGCAGGGCAAGTAAATCAAAGTTTAACTCGGGGCTACCAAGAACAACACCAGCTAGCGGTCAGAACGGGACCTACAGACGCGACCTACAGATTTCAAATCCGGCGCTCTAAACACTCGGCGGCGCTGCCACACAAATTCTCTCAAATGCCTTTCAAATTTTCTTTTTTTACTGCTGCGGATTCAAAGTTGTTTCATCAAGTGATATGAGAAAGAACGAAGCACAAAGCTTGGACCGCTTCGCATACACAATGGCAGTGCTACTTTTGCGGGCCGCACTTCTTACTATATTTGGTAACTACCTGGACCATTACGTGAATGCCTATTTTGCTTATTACAATGGCAGTTGTTATAAAACTTTAATATATTTCATGTAATTAGTTGCGAAATGTTTACATTTTATCATATCTTACATGAAACAAAACAAAAAAGGCAAACAATCCCGCGAGAGTGGGCAGTGCAGACTGGAAATCATCTTCAAGTAGAAGTGAGGCCACACTAGACTGGGTTATGATACAGACTTTACTACTTTTCAAATGACTTTAGCACAACATAACATGCGTAACACAGCTTAAAATCCATCAAATCTTTTCGCTCGCGCGCGATTGGTTTAAACACGTCACCTGACCGAATTTTCCCCAGCTGAAACTGGAGGATATCTGAGATTATTAAAAACTGGATCATTGGATAATGCAATTCGAGAGTTTTCATTGGCTAAGCCATCATGGTATATGAGCCATTATACCATGCGAGCGTATGCGGGATTTTTTTGGCCTTTTTGTTTTTATTGTAGTCTAGTTTTCTATATTTGGGGGCCGTTTTTAATAAAA
>JAEMPF020026888.1:12500-29644 GCA_022496165.2 Catalaphyllia jardinei
GCGCATTTTCTATAGAAATAATCAAATGGGCATAGAGATCCAATTGATAAAATAAAACAAACTTCAACAAATTATTAAACACTAATTTCCAAACGCCGTGCGAGTTTTGAGCGCGCCTTGCAAATTCCATACCGCTGATCCAGTGATGATGTGGCCTGGAGCGCATGGATTGACGTAAGGTTGGTTTGAAGGACCTTTACAAAGCTGTAAGAGAAGAATTGAAATGAAAACAATCACACATTGGTAAAGGGTAACAACAATAGACCTTTTCGGTGCTACGGAAACCATTTTGAATTTTGTTGCTTCAAATAGCATTATGGGATGCTCGAGGGGGGGGGGGGGGCAAAAACATACTAATTTGCCCCCTAGGCATCCCATAATAGCTAATCCAAATAGATTAGAATAGATCGTATCATCGTAGCCAAATTAGCAATTAGCCAACTAGAAGCCGTATACACTGTTTTGATATCTTGCGAACCAAACTCACTGTCTTGATATATACGGATGCAGGCCTGGATACGGTTAACAGACTTGGGAAAATACAAATTAGTAAAAGGAAACGCGACAGCTTCAAATGAACCGATAAACTTTCGAGAGAGAATGATTATGGCGATTTCAGAAATCGGGCATGTTCCACTTTTTAACTTGACAATAATAGTGATGTTGATAGAAATAATTTTTGATTGATAAGAAAGCCTTTCAAATCCAATGTCACTGTCGTATTTGTAGGATGAAAAAAAACATCCATCCAGCAATCGAGCCATTCCTTCTGGCGAAATGAAATGACAAGAACTCTTTCGTTTATTTATGACAGATGCGACGGAAACTCTTAAGCTGATATGTTAGAGAAAAGCACGTCGGATTGGATAAGAAGAGGCAAGCCAGCCAGAAAGAACATGCATGTACTATCATTACAGCGCCTTTCTCAGCTCTCGACTCGATCTTTTTCCGGTTTGATCCCATAACCGTAGCTTCAACTTTTGGCCAACTTTGGCTTGTTCGCTCATTACTGTATTTTCATTTTTGGTTCGCTTCTTCGAACTGGTTCACGGACATTTCCATGATTGCACTTAACATCATAGGACTGTCAATGAAAAGGTAAACGTTTTACTTCCGGAGAAAACGTGAAACCGCGATAATGTTCTCCGCCAATATTTAGTCTTTTTCAATAATTATTTTGTTAAAAATTAAAGATCACACTTAACCCAAACATCCAGATTTGAAGAAAATTATCGATCTGAGGGTATACTGTAACCTTATTGGGGATTCTTTTGTAACAATATTTCCCTCATTAGCACAAGGGCTTCTTCTGATCGAGTTGAAAACTATCAATTCTGATAAGTGGTAGAGCGTGCCATGATTAATTGACCCAAGAAGTATGAGTATGAGCCCGGTGTATTTTAATGCTTTGTCTATGGTAAAGTCTGAATGCGAGGTAAGTGGACCATTAATAATCCGCTTATCCTCTGTTTGTGCATGTAACATGAAGCGGCGTGCATAATGGGATCATCGCAGGATTACCCTCCCCCTCCCCCCCCCGCCCCCCCCCCCCCCCTCAACATTAAATTCGTCGGTGTTCATTCATACACCTGGGTGGAGAGAGGTACTGTGAGAGTAAAGTGTCTTACCCAAGAACACAAAACTATGTCCCCGGCCAGGGCTCGAACCCGGACAGCTCGATTTGGAGTCGAACGCACTAACCATAAGGCCACCGCGGGTTTAAAAACTCAAAACTTTACTAAGAATGTTTCGGTTCCTTGGGGCTTTTTCCATCCAGAGATTCGACAGCTTTTGGAAGTCCAAAACATTGTCTTACCTTTTGATTATAAACTGGGTAAAGTCTTTCATAAGAATGTTCGTGAGCCCATATCATAAGATCAACACCTGTGAAAAGTGCGATAGGACAATAAATTAGTAATCACACTTTATACCTTTCCACAGAAACAGGAATGAGGAGTACGCGTGTCAAAATTAGTATTAAAGACTCCTACCATATTTGTAAAGAAGATCCTCCAATCCATATTTTAAATGAAGACCAGTTCGAACCTTTAAACAAAAGGTTTCCAGATTAATATTAACTTGCTTTTTGTTAAAGAATTGACGATCGTCTTGTAAACAAAATTGATTATGCATGGTCCCGGTCAATAGCAGAGAGGGACAAAACGTCTACAAGGGTAAAATCAGCACAGACATCAAGGTCCAAATGCAAAAATGAACTGTGTAAACTCGCGCCACGGTTAACTGTTGTTTTTTTTCCGAGAGATTTGCGGCAGGTTAAACAAACATACACAAATAAAGACACTGGTCTTTTCACAGTGTAAAAAAAAAAAACTAGTCTTTTCGTTTGATGTCAACGACCCTAATCGCGCTGTCATCGAAGAAATGCACAAAAGATGTCAACTGTTCATGGTTCGGGTGTCCTTACTGTAAAACTAACATGTAAAGTCGCTGGTTTGATACAGTGTGAAGCAGAACGCTAACAGATTTCGAAAGTCAGGTATCTATAATTGCCATATCCAAATTGAGGCAATCAGAAGCCATGCGTATGGGCCCTTTTCACGATCCAGTCACATGGTATAAAATTAAATGTACTGATGAGCAAGTTGCGCAGTGGGACTTCCAAAACAATGCAACTCGTACCAGTTCACCTGGACCTGCCTTTGTTTTGGAAGTCCCACTGCGCAATTTGCTCACCAGTATATTTTATTATGTACCATGTGACCGGATCGTGCAAATAGCCCGTTATCTTGACATTATGTGATATTATCATGCTCACTTGGCGAAATTTGGGAACGGTAAATAGATACTAGTCGTATCAACGGTGGCAAATCTGGCTCGTTTGGAATTGCTTGATTTCCCCCCGAAGCATACCAACAAGGTACTGATTAGGAATGAATCAAGTTATGCTCTGAGAGACTTGGTGAACAAAGTTGTTGTTCCCTTTCCGAGAATTTGCTACATGAAAAATAATTTGAGTTGCAGCGACGCGACTCTTTAGAACAGCTTACCTTGTAATATTACAGAGTCTGGGTCATTAAATCAATTGAAAAGCTTTCTCTATCATAATTTTTAAACACACGGCATTCATGGAAATCAGTTTATGAGTTGAATATTGTTGTAAGTTAATATAACACTAGGTTTAGAATTTTAGTTTTAGCGGGATCTTAGACAGTTTATTGAAATTTATCGTGCCTGGTGAGTTTTCTTACCGTGTATACATAAAATGATTAAAGATTAAAGATAAAAAGTATACTGATTTAGTAGAAAAAACCTTCAAAGAAATTTTCATAAAACAGAATGAAAGCCCCTAAAGCATGCTTTGATTGCTATATTGAAGTTTACTGGCTTACGTACCACACTTTCCTTTTTGGTGCAGTCGTCGCCATCATCGTTTGAGCAATACATTGGTCTCTGGCCCATTGTGATAATTCAGGGACGTTTCGCGCGATTAATCACAGTCCTCGCCTCCTGTCAACAAAAGAGTTCGACACTTTGAGAAGTTCGGCCGGATTATTGCAATCTCAACCTAACCTCCTAAATGAGTTCAAGAATTACTGAAACAATCCAGCTCTTCATGCATCATCGAGGCAATGTTGTCCCAATGTTGTCCAAGAATTGTCAAATGTTGGAGAAAATAAGAAAAAAACCTACGCAGTCAGGCAATAGTGTCCCAATAGTGTCCCGCTCTCCTACCAAACCAGGGATTACTTTGACGTTTTCTTGTATCATTACCTCACATTAAACTCCAGCTGCTTAATCACTAGCCCTTTGGGAAACAGTTAGTTTTGCTTTCTCTTGAATCTCAATGTTTCCCTAGACTTCGACTCAGATTCCCAGATTCTCAGGAAAACAAAAATAACTGTTTCGTCCGGGACTAGTAATTAATGATGGTGATAGGACTGAGTAGAGTCCAATTTGGTCTCTAATCACACGAATCGGAAAGCGGGAGTCTGATTTGTTTAAAAATCACTAGTATGATTACAGACTGAATCAGACGACACGTGTCCTGTTACCAATTAATCATAACAATTACAATTTCCAACAAAAGTAAAAGTTTTATTTGATGAAAAGCTTTTGACAGTCATTTTAAAATATCATAATTAAAAATATGGAGAATGGCTTGAAAAATGGCTGTTGAGGTCTTTTCAAAACAGTCACCAGAGACTAATAACCTAATTGGTTACTAAGTGACTGTAATCAATGTTGTGATTGGTCAATTTAGTGAAGAAGACTTAAAATGATTGGCTCAAAAAAAATAATAAAAAAATAAATAAAAAATAAAATGATTGGCTCATGTAACTGTCCGATTACAGGTGTCCGATTACAGCCAACTGTACGATTACTCTGTCCGATTACAACTTCCCAGATTAATTAGAACAAAATACTGCAGTTTACGCACTAATCACATTTGAGGAAATTGTAATTGTACCACCTGTACTGAATACCGATTTGGTGTGATCCATATTGGAGTCTGAAGTAAAACTCAGTGGAAATGTTTAAAAAAGTGGGCTGGACCAATGTTCCAACTGTAAAACCATCGTGAAATGATTGATATCAAGAAGTTACTCACTAATCTACTTAAAAAGTGAATTAATCTTGTTCATACCTATAAAACATGTTTTTGCCTGGCATGGAAAACCTGTTTTTGTAGTTTGAAAAATTGCTGAAAGAGAACAAAGAAAATTGTATTAAAAAATGCGGCGAAATACAAAATACAAAAGCCCTCAACTTGCCTTGGAAGATTGTTTCGTTACATGTTTTGGGTCGACGTTTCCCGTTTTTCACCTCGCGTGATCAACTTGTCGAGCAACAAAAACATTTGTCACGGGTTGAAGAAATGCAGCGCGCTGATTGGTTGACTTGCTTGGTTTGGATCCAAGACAAGCTGCCAGTTTTGTAAGAATTAGAAAATAAATGCTAAGGAAGGATTTTTTTCCAACCAAGATAAGAAAATATATATATCTGCTAATAGCAATCTCTAATTCATGTGTATTGGATCTGCGCTATTCCAATCCTTTAATTCTTCGTTTAATTCTCTATGACCTTTGCTCTGAGTATACAACGTGTGTACAACAGATTATAGACGACTTTTATACTAGTGTAATACCATATATACAGATGAATGAAAGGAGTTGGCATGTTGATTGGCTGGGTACACGTCAGGTAATCCCAAACAGTGCAGAAACCTGACATGAAATGGCCATAATAAGTAAAACGATTTTTCTGGTGCAATTTGACTGACGTGTGAATTTTTCCAAGACTAGAAAATGCACTCACCATACAGGTTCGTACATGTATTTTTCCTTCGAAAAATTTACTTGTGCTTAATTATTCGAAATTGCACTTGAAACCAATTCATTAAATCTCTAAAAATAAATAACCTGTCTCGCAAGTTTTGCTTCTTTCTTTTTCCCAACGTTTCATAACATCCAAATATGGTGAGCCCCAAATCAGGTCAACCCAAGCTGTTGGTGCTGACGAGGCCTAGAAACGACAGTTTTCAAGTACAGCAATAGATAATGTGACTTACTACGCAGTGTCGTGATTTCCTGGACATGTCATGTATAATACTCGGGCAGCAATTGGTTGAATCTGATTCATGAATTTATCACCCACCCGTGCATTTTGCTGTAAAACAAAAGAACAATTCAATAAGTCGTGTAATCTCGAGCTCAGATCGCCCACGGCCAAGCTTCAAACGGAGGGAGATCTGGATGCGATATTATCAGTGGTCGATCCGATCAGCGAACTTGACGTTCGAAACGACCTTAAAAAATAACAAACCAGTGACATTAACTGGTTTATCAAGGTTGAAGTCAAGATGGAAGAAAGTTGGCCAAGCTCTAGATTAAGCGAAGCGCAGTCCATGACTATGAACACAATAATATCCAAACATCTTCACGGAAGAATCCTGGTCAGAAAAGGATTAATTTATATGACATACAGAACACCTTCTTCTTGCAGTATAGCTTCATCAGGCCCGCGCGATTAGCCAGGCACATCGCACAATTTGGTTCAGCTTCATCTTTATATGATAAAACAGATTTCAATGTGTATATTATTCAGGGGCAAAACCTAAACAGGGCTATTTTGTTTACACATCAAAGATGTAAGACGGATCAAGTATTCTTAGAAAAGGACTATAAACCGTAGGCCCCGTCTCCTGCATCTTCAGTGTTACATGGCTAGTAGGGGACGTTAAAGAAACCACACACTTATCGGAGACAGTAGGGACCTTAAGATTTGAGGACGTCAACTGTTTAGGACGCCACCGGAAGTTGGTTTTCGCATAAAGATATCACTGCGCATGTCTGTGCGTGAATTGGACGGCGTTTTACATGTGGTGAGTACGCCATTTTTTTCGTTTCGCGTCGTGAACAGAACGTGAGTATGCTTTTGTTTCTGGAGGTCAAATTATCCATTTCTTTCGCCGTTTTCGCTGTCCCTTTGTATAATCTATTATTAACTGTGCTTTTTATTTCATAGATATACGATGGATTCCAGTTCCGAGTAAGTAGACTACACATGTTTTCCTCATTACAGAATGGAAAAATTTATCGTGTTGAGCATCAATTTATCCTGTCCTGTGAGAGGTCGACTTATGTAAGAAGAGTGTATTTATAATCAGAAGTCAAGCTCGGAATTTATACATCGAGCCTAATTAAATGTTTTCTAGCGATACGATTTTCTTTGCCTCTTTCTTTGAAGTCTCAAGATATTTTCGTACCGATTGCCGTGTTCTGATTCATCAGTCAGGAATTGTTAATTTACTGGTTGCTCTTATACCGTTTCCGCGGCTTGAGAATGCTCTGATTCTCTAACAGATATACCCGGGATACTTTATTTCTGTACGATTACAGTAACAGAAATCTTTAAAGTAATTTGGGTCCCACGTGAATAAGACTGTCATACTTATTATCCATGCAAGTTTCATTCCACTACAAGGAATAGTCACCGCGAATTGTTGGGGAAACGTAACAAAAAACTGCGATGGACTAGCATCCCGTCCAGGGGAAGTAGAAATACTTCTAGCCGCTTCATGCGACAGAAACCGGGATAAGCTCTGGCAGCTATGAGCCAGCCTTGGTTCCAAGGCTTCACTTATTACTTAATAGGCCAATTAAATTCAGTATTTTTATTATATTGCTTCGTTTGGGACAATGTGAAAAAAATTATACCTACCTTTGAAACTTCTTACAATGACTAATTGCATAAAGTGGTTGTTGAATTTTAATTTGCTTGGGTTATACAGTGTATTAGACCGAATGAAACACAAAGAAAGTGCAGCAACTAGTACTGTTCAATTCAGTTGCATCAAGTCAGTAGCTGACAAACAGTAAAATAACAAAAATATCTGTATCTTGAAATGTAGGCCATTATAGTAATATTAGTTTTTTTGTTAATAGAATGCCAGATTTTCCAGGTGTCCAGGTGTGGACAAAAGACCATGACATTCTGCTGTGCAGGGAAGTTCTCTCAGTGAATCCATTTTCTGCGAAAAGAAATTCAAATGAGCGAGGCAAACTGTGGGAGGAAATTAGCACCAACCTGAATACCACAAGTGGTGTGCGGTTTTTTGTAACAAAAAGATCAGTTCGGGATCACCTCAACATACTAATTAAGAGGTACAGGAAGAAAATGACTGCTGAAGAAAGGTCAACTGGAGTGTCACCTGAACTCACAGAATTGGACCAAGCACTTGCAGATATTGTTGAAATGGAGGAAGTTGCTTCCACCTCCCAGGAGATTGATGAAACAGTGAGAAAAGAGAAACAGGACACTGATAAACAGAAAGCTGAAAGTATAAGGAAAATGGCAATGGAGAAGTTAGGAGACACCCAGAAGAGAGCAGTTGAGGAAGGAGAAAAGGAAAACCATATGAAGAAAAAGAGAAGGAGTGGCAATGAAACAATCTCATTTCTGCGCGAAAAAGCTGAAAGTGAGAAGGCATTGAGGGAAGAAGAGTTAGCAATACGACGAAAGCAGCAGGAATTGGAGGAGAAGAAGCTGGCTTCTTATCTAGATCAACAGAAATCTATGATGGAGCTAATGCACCAGCAGCAGCAGCAACAGTCTCAGATCCTCTTGGCTGTTGTTGACAAACTTGTGAACAAAAAAAGTTAGATCCCTGTACTCAGGAGTAGTTTTTATTGTGCACCACATCATAATCTAATGTGTTACAGCTCATTATGTTAATTCATTGTGTTAAGAAAAACTCCCTTTAATGATGGGTTTCATTGAACTTGAACAACCATTTTGTTCTTTATTCAATCTTGTTGTGCCATGAGTTTACAGACAAAAGTTGTGTTGAAAAGAATAAATTTTAATTCCTTATTACATCAATGATTAAATTAAGCAAAATATTCTTGCAACGTGGGTGGGTCCAAATCAAAATACTGGGAAGTGGTGTTACCATAGAGGCATGTAAGAGCATTCCTTAACAGGGCACAAACAATGTACATTTTGCCTATTTGGCTGAGCCCTATTTTTAAATTTTTCTTAAAATCGAGAAAGCAAAAATAGTTAATTATATGCCCAAACAACCACTCCACTGAGCTTCTCACTGGGCTCATTGAACTGTTAAACTGCTGCATCTGGGGGGTCAGGATACCATTCCGAAATGGAGCTTGCAGGTGTATGCGAAGAGGGTATGCTGGGTCTCCATATATACACAAAGGGTGCCCAGTTGGGGAGAAAGCAAATCTTTGGAAATCATGGTACAGTCCTGAGTCTCGCAGCATTCCGGCGTCATGCTTCCTGCCCTCTGAAAGTAGTAAGGGTTGTTACAATTAGGGGGTGAAAATATTTAAAAAAATGTTCATAAAAGCAACCGTTCTTTTCATCTTCACTAATTTACAGTTTGGCTGCAAAACATGACCCTATATTAAGGGATTTCTGCCTGTTTCATGGTGCTCACATTTCACTCTTCATCAATATTATATGACAATATCTGAGAGGTACGTCAAGCACTGACTGGGACCCAGGTCTGCAGTAGGTTTTCTTGTTTTGAAATTCCTGCAGTGTCATAACAGCAGAGCCCACTATACTAAAGCTTCTTTATATAACTGATTGTTCATAAATATAAATAGAATTGAAAGACAGTGATAAATACCAGCATACACTTTACTTAAACACACTTACCAATAGGACCATAAAGATTGGCAATTAGTCCATTTGGAATGGCGATCGATTGAAATTTGAGGGCATGTACCCTTTTATGGCCATTGTAAACAATCCTTTGATTTGTGTTTGGGCGGCAAATTGGACGAACTGTTCCATCCACAAAGCCGAAGCAATTGTCCAGCGCAGCACCTTTATCTGAAACAGCTTCAGCATACGTCTGTAATGCATGGTGATTTAAAATAGCTCTGATATCCGACGACCATGATGCTCGAATATATAATCAATGACTGTGTTACTTATCATGGAGATTTCAGGGACAGGTCTTCCGAAAATTTTTATGAGGTCGCTGTAGCGACAGGGGTATGCCAGCCGCTTGAGGACGATGCACAATCCTTCAGTGCTGTCACAGACTGTTCCTTGTTTACACTTTATTTCGTCACGTAGGCCAAGAACTTCAACCAAGAGAGGAATGTCATATTTTTCGAAGCGAAAGTCAGTCTTGCCCTCCGCTTCACTTTTGTCTTGCAACTTAAATCTTCCATAATTCCAATAAGGATACTCTGGATTTTTCGACTTGTTAACATCATACAACAAGAGAAATTCATCCTCGTCGATAATTTCATCACAAATACTTAAAAGAAGCTCGTCCCGCGCTTTCCTGAAGGACGCCATTCTCGACAAGAAGGCGCTGGAGAAAGTTCGCGTCTTGTTCTTTTCTTAAGTCTAAATTCCCGCGCAAAGAACGGCGTTCTCGCCCCAGGCCTTCATATGCCGTGACGTCCTAGAAGAAGACGCCGTCCTCAGATCTTAAGGTCTCTAGTATGGGGGGGGGGGGGACACGTAGTTCCCGGGTGTTGGTGCTTCACATAGGTTTAACCTCATTGCACCGTTCCAGCAGAGTTGTCTAAGAAAAATTACTATGAATGTGACTAAGGGGTAAGGTCAAGGGCTTAGACCATTCTGTTAGTAAGTTCTAGCTCGGAGGTTACCTTGGAAAAATTAATTTCCAACAAAAGCCCGCTGTGTAAAAAAAACCCGATTTCTTACCGAGTGCATGTCATACGCATAGTCACCTGAGCAAAAAATTAAAGAAAGCCATTAGTACTTCACCAACAAATAGAAAACTATTTTAGAAAACAATCCTAAGAAAGCACGCGCGCTGATTGGTTAAAAATCGTGTTTGTATAACTCGATGGAGACACAGAACTAGCGCGCGCTGTTGACGTAGTGATGGCGCGAGCAAAGAGAATTTACATTTTGATAATCACAGTTAACAAGTTGTTTTCCTTTTCCTGGTCGCAGTTTTTCTAAAAGAAATAGCCGGAAAATATGTACTCCATGTTTCTATCGAGTTATATAAACACTCGTGAAAGTGTGGGAGAACTCGAAAAAAGCTGTGGAAACACTCTCCTGCGGCTCGTGTTCCCGCAGCATTTCTCATTCTCCCAAACTTCCACCCGAGTTTCTAAAACTCGAAAGAAACACGGTACTTTTGATTCCAAATTCATTCCCTTGAAGACGTATTTAGATTCTACCAACTCTCTTTGCCTATAACGCTAAGGATGAAACGAATAACGTAACAGAAGTTTGTTCTAACCAACATGTAGGATGACATCAAAGTTTCCTTGTTTCGCTTCCTCTTTCAAGAACGGAAGTGACTGACCGCCTGTGCCCAAATCTCCATACACTGCAAAGCGAGGGCTCCAGCTCTCTCCACTCCTTAGAGTTTTAAAAGTGTACACGTCACTCCAGAAATTTTCTCCTCCACAACGGTAATCTGAAATCAAATGCACCCTACCCCTGTAAGATGGTTGGTCTGAAACGATCGCCTTACCTTGAGGGTGGGGAAAGAACGAGTTTTGCCTTTTTGTGTTGATCTAATACACGGATTAGTAACTAGGTCTTCTTACGAAGAAATCTACTCCTATATGACCGGCCATACTACTATCTCAATTCTTTAGCCCGATCATCCGTACGTGTTACGAGAGAGCTGTCTCAATGGATAAAAAGCAGCCAGGTGCCAAGTGACCTGGGCCGGGTTGTTCAAAGCCTGATTAAGCTAACCCAGGGTTAGCGATAATTTTGATTTCAGTTTTGTAACTTTTTGCTGTGGTGTTCTGTTTATATTGTTTGCCCTTCTGTTTTGAGCTGTGGTAATCTCAAACTATACAAATCATTAGAGGTGAAAAACAGTTTTAAACAAGAAAACATAACGCTTCGGTTAACGGTTAACCCTGGGTTAACGTTAACCGGCTTTCGAACAACCCGGCCCTGGGTTGAAAAACAAATTTTGGTTTAAATAACTATAGAACAGAGAAATCAACGATGGCTTACTTTCAGTCCGCTGGCTTTAAGAGTAAAAAGAAGATGGTGGTTTCACTAGTGGTCTTTTTCTAAAGCCGTTGAAAGTCGGAGAATGCTGCCCATTGTGGTGTTTCACAATGCCCGAAACTGTCAGGCAGAACTGAATTCATCCATCACATAACGTTTCATGCGTTCAGTGTTTTTTCGTCATATGTTAATGCCATAGGAGCCGCAATTTAAATCTCACCATCCTAGATATATAGGAATTCACTTCAAACCTTTTAAGACCTGTTGGCATTTAGATTTGTGAAACATTTGCCTCTTAAGTTGTGACACCGCTTTTCAAAAGCAGCAAAATATGTTGGATGGAAAAGCGCTCATGAACTTATTTTCTCTGTAAAGTTTTGACCCATTCCACTCGCGGCCTGATACCATGGTGGGGTCTGTACTTGCTCTCCTTAACTAACATAAGCTTATACTGTGAACAGTTTCAATGCAAAATCGAATATAGTCTTTTTCTGTTATAAGAATATAATTTAAAATATATGGATCCTGAAATTTGTGAAATTGTAAGAATATTTTAAAAATAAACCCGAGGCCATGATTTTGAAAAGAATATAATTTTTTCCTGTTTAGTTACTGAACATATAGGTGGCAACTATATGTTTTTCAGTGAATAAACCGTATAAAATTCTTCCATTCTCTAAACGACAAAACCAGCTAAAAAGCGACAAGAACAGCACTTGCCTTATGTTCGATGCTACTGAATACCATTTCTGCAAGAATTTATGCGGCTTGCTCCAAAACTGACTACATTCGAAAACAGAAATGTCATGTGCTATAATCTAAGAATATTTGCAATGATATTGTTTTTCCGACCGAATAAAATATAAAAAAGGGTGTGTATGGCTCTTGCCTTACATAGAGGTAATTGACTTACCATATTCCTGGTTGGGCGTTAACCCAGTTAGCTTTGTCTTGTGTATAAAGAGGACCCTGTGTTCCCCTCCACCATCAATGAATTTTGTCATGGTACCTGTCGCTTTCAGACTAAGTGGTTCACCATGAACGTTGTACTTGACAGTGTGGTTTAATGTGGGCTTAAATGTAACCCACGTGATCATCATTTCTGTTAGGTTTCCTGGGGAAACAAATTCGTGGCTATAAATGGCGTCGTCATTTAACTGTAATGTTTACTTTTTGGCTACCAGTCGGAACCAATCTGCAAACTCTTTTTTTTAACTTATTTACACTCTTCATGACGCAGGTAAACCTACGATCAGGCAAGTTTTCTCACACTCCGTATTCAGCCTGATCCAGGCTCTCGGTCAGTGGGGACGATCAGAAAGCAGCGCGGAAGCCTGGAACAGGCTATCCGTATTGGCCTGTAGTGCCGGCGTCTTATTGGGACTAGTTAGCGTCACAACCTTGAGACCGCCATGTTAGAATGCCATGATAGTCGGACAGTATGGGAAAGAGGGAGGGGAAGAATGAAAATATTTTCTTCGCCCCACTCCCTCCCCCATCATTCTACTCGTCTATCATCCACCCCCTTGGAAGAACGTTCTTTCTCTCTCCAGTCTTCCACTGCTTGAAAATTTCAAGATGGCGGCTAAAGTTTTTGCCATGGAATACCCTGAGCGCTCGCTCGAAAAATTCTCGCCTGCTCAGAAGGATAACTCCGTATCTGCCTCCTCCACAGGCTTTTCTAATATTTTCTTAGCGCAAAGAGCAATTGGGGGAATGAGAGAGAACAAAAGGCCCCAAGCGGGAGCTGGTAACGAGTGAGGAGCTCGAAGGCAGGAAGCGATGGCGTTTCCACTCCTTTCCATGATTCCTTGCGCCCCCCCCCCCCCCTCACTAGTTAATCATTATACGTTTTATTTTCGCGTATGCGACTGGGAACGAGGCAGACTCCGTATTGACCTTTTCGTGTTTCACTTGTCCCTAACTACTGTAAAACTAAATATTTTGGGAGACCCCGTAAGAGAAAATACGAGAGCGCAAAGAAAACGAAACTAAAAACATACTCGGCAGCGTCGGAGGTTAGTGCCTAGTAGAACGATTAAAGGGCCTTTGACACCCTTCTGCGCATGTGCGGCAATTCGATTTTTTATCCGACGGAACAGTTTTCAAAGTTGTTATTTGTGAGAAAAATCCGCCTCCCTCGCCCTTGTGAGGCGTGTAAAAATAGTAATACCGATTTTGAAGAACTGTTTAATCATCTGTTAAAAATTTAAAAGTTGTATTTTGTGTTTTGAGTTGAATGCCGCCGAGAAATACAATGTCCTCGAGAGGGTTTTCGAAGCGGTTAGAGACGAAAGCTACTTTCACCTCGTAGCCGTCTTGTATGAAAAAAGGAAACAATGAAGGAAAGATGCAAGGACGAAAACCAGAAACTTTGTATATATAGCTCCAGATACGCATACAAGTTGGAAGAAAGTAAAGCGTATGTGCTTGTAATCAACCGACACCGCCTTCACACAAGATAAACATGATAAATATTCTTTACAAACAAAAGGCCAAAAGCCGGCGGATAAAGAGATACTTGAAAGGCACGTGCAACTCTAAGCTGACCTGCAGCGAATTCGTGGCGCTCGTGATAGTATTACGGTTTCTATTGGTTAAGAAAAAATTAGTGTCAATCAGGACCGCACATGCGCTTTATTGTGACAATGGCCCTTTAAGTGACCTTAGCACCAGATTCTAAAATTCTTGTGCCTAGGTCCCTCAGTGCCTGTGTTAAAGGACACTGAACAGTTGAGATGAGAATGCATGCAAATTTTGTTGTTTAGAAGTCTGGGGCGCTTTATATTCGACAAAAAATTGCGGAACTTTCGAAACGATAGAACTAATCACAAAACAATTCCATTTATCATAGCATCCCTGTTAGGCGAAACACCTGGAAGTTGCCTTGAATAATTCAAGATTTGAAAAAAAAAAAAAGCGCTCGGAAAATTGGAGGTTGCGGTCAACATCGACACGTTTAAGGCTATTGGATTGGAGCTACGTTGAATGAAAGAAGCGTCAGTGACGGTGGACATTTGTGTCATGATCTGTGGTTGTTGATTCTCAAGTGCATTTGAAACAGTGTCGGGAGACACTTTCTAGCTGCGATGAAGACGGCCGTGAGTTGTAGTGAGCTATACTTTTTCCGCGGCTGTGCCCTGAAACAAGCTGCTGTGCCCGGAAAAAAGGTTATAGGTTTATAAGTTTAGCCTCGACAAGACGTTTCTCTACCTGCGCCCAGTCATGAAAAGCAATATCTAAACTCTAAAACCGTTCCACCGTTAAAAAAAAAAAACAGAGAGAAGATGTTTGTCATAATGACGTCAGCTTTTGTCAGGTCTCTAATAGATCATGGGTGAGAACTAATCAAAATGAAAGAATAATTTGACTTTTTATTCAAAAAGTGACAGATAACTGCGGAAAAATACAGAATGACTACAGTCAATAAATAGGCTTTACTCTCCTTTTCAAAAAATCCTCCTAATACCCACAATAATTAGTGCCCTGTAGAAACAATTGAAGAGAAAAAGGAAAGGTCGAGAGACTGAAATTCAAGAACAGCAAATGCAGACATGACGGAAGTGAAGAAAAAAATTAATGCATCGTGAATTGCACTGCTGGGCTTTCAAATCACGATTGTGGGCACAGATGTGCACACCCGTGGGAGCCGTAACACTTCCCCTAAGATGGCCGCCAAGATCAAGGTTGGACAAACGTCGTAAACAAAGTCAATAATGGAGGTGTTAACACAATTGATGCGTTTAGTATGCCGGCCCGGGCTTTTCAATCTAGTTTAGGTTTTCACAATGTAAACGACGCATTATCATTCAAGTCTGATCGGTAGAAAACGATTCAGAAAGGCTTCATCTGCGTTTTCACTAGGCCGAGTAACTAGCTGAACATTCTTTCTAGGTGTTTGTTTACAGACCAACATTTGCTAGTTAAACGTGACATCTGTTTTTACTGGAAATTTAACCCAGAAAATTCAAATTACGAAAGCGCTCAACTTTTAAAAAAAATGGATGAGAAAGGAAGCGGTTTTCTAGCTATATTTGTGCGAAGGAGAAGACATTTCGTCTAGAGTATGCCGTTGATGTCTTCAGAAATAAGGAATAAATGTTGTAATGCGAGACCTCGTTCTGCACGGCAATGCCGTGTCATAAGGAAGGGTCCCGGCCGAGGAACTGGAGAGTCTAATGGAACAGTTGAAATGGGAAACCAAAATAAATGAGAAGGACTGGACTCGTCTGCTGTTTTACTAGTTCAGTCTCATACACAGAATCGCGAAAAGGGCGTCTGGTAACTACTGTTCCCGGATTCTTTTGCACAAGTCTGTCACTACGCGGAATATGATTGGCTGCGGCATTTACCAGGACCAAGAGACCATTTTCTCTTGCCAGGACAAGTTATACCATCTCGCGAGGTAGTATAACTTGGCGTGAATTTCCGGTCATATTGGCGAGAAAATTGCTTGGTTTTTTTTTCTGGTGAAAACAGTGTGTATTTTTAACTCGCTAAACTCAAGACGAACTGTTTTCACCGCATTTCCGGACTTTTCTGACGTCATCTAACCAAAATTGTTCTTGTGAAAGCACAACCTTAAACTTGCATTTTTTTTTGGGGGGGGGGGGGGGAGAAGGCATACCCCTAGACTTCCCTTGCAGCATAGCTCCTTAGGCCCCACATAGCCGTTCACAGAATCCTAGCTACAACATTGATTTACTGCTTGCCAAGAATGAATTTTATTGCGAGGGGAATGAATAGGTAAAATTGATATTTCCCTAACCATCTAACAAAACCATCAGTTAGGCAATAAGCGCGTAAACGTGTTAACTCACAACTGAGAAATGGCCCAAAAAATTACTGACAACTAGCAAAAACCCCAACTGATATTTGTAATAAGATTTACTGACAATTGACAAACAGCCTCAGCCATTGTTATTCGTTTGAAATTCATCGAAAATTACTTTTTGTGTGTTTGAAAATACATTACTAATTTAACCTTTTTGTTATAATATTCATGCCGTTTAAATTGTGCTTAGACCGAAACCATCACACTGAGTTTTGTATTAAGTCTGTTAATATTAATTATTGCACATTGAACTCTCTAAATGTTTTCTGTTGCCAAAAGCGAACTGTGAATTTTCGAAATCAGCGCCCGTGAAGTCATAACTGCATATTATACATTATACACTAGTCATGTCAAGGACACTCAAGGTCACAGGTAATCATGTCATTGACCGCAGTGCATGATTTCTAAGGGTAATTATGTCAACTTCGCGCGCTTTCTGTTGCTTCCCGTCAGTGAAGAAGCAAAAACATGAATTCTTTTTTTTTTTCGTTCAATGTACAATAAAGCAATTATTAGATTCGGTTTTTGTGATATCCAGAATAATCAAGGTCTCGGTAAGGGTTATCAACTTAGGCTTTGGGCTTCGGCTGATAACACTTACCTCGACCTTGATTATTCTGAATATCAAAATTACCTTATCCACTAATTGTTTATTACTGAAGAGCATGCACTTCAGGCCCTAGGGAGAATGAATTGCATGGAAATGTCTTTTGCTATTATAGCCGTAATCGATGTATATCGAATCGTCTTTCAGTAATGTTGTTAAACAGAACGACTTAGAGCGAAATTTCTTTGTAGCAAGACGACCGCCGTACATTTGTACAGTGGCAACTAGAACTATACCAAACATGCTCGT
>JAEMPF020026889.1:0-7500 GCA_022496165.2 Catalaphyllia jardinei
GAATATTTGTGACCTTCTCTGGGAAAACGGACACTAACGCTTTTCCGTTTATAGGATGAAACCGTTTAGAATCCGTTTAAACGGCTCATGCAAGCGTTAAAACGGTTTGTTTATCCGTTTAAAAAAATTTGCATCCGTTTAGTGCTTTAGCGAAAACGTTTAGATGGTTTGCTAATCCGTTTAACGCTTTAGGGGAAACGTTTAAATGGTTTGCTTATCCGTTTAAAAGGAAACCAGCAGCGCGTTTAAAGTTAACCTTGCGAGCAGAAGTGTCAAGCCAACCGGTCGGTACAAAATGCAGACTGACAAGAAAACTTTTTTTACGTCAGAAACGTGTCAACATTCGATTTTATAACTTACCTACTGGTAGTTTCCATTGGTAAGTGAAGTCTGCAAGTGAAGTTTATGTGAAAAATGTTTTTATGTCATTTAAGAAGTATTGTAGAGGGATAAGTCAACAGAGTATTTTGCCAAAGGCTAACCAGCTTAAAAACGTTTCTGTTTTAAAAAATGTTCACCCATGCGAAAACCTTTCATCGAATTTTCACGGCCGTAATTGACCACGACCGCATCACATCACAATTAATTTATGACAAGGTATTTTGTACCACGCTGTTTTGATGTTCCCTGAAACGCCTCTCCGTTTAAACTGATGAAACTGCTTGTTGGATGCTTGAATGTTTCTTGATAACTTACGTTCGAACCACTTGCGTTTGTGGCATTCTGAAAGCTCATCCGCAGTCATGCTGTTTCTCCACACTGATTGGATGATGGTAAAGAATGCATCCAATCAGCGAAATCACGAAATCCCGGCCGCGGATGCTGGTCGCTTCGAAAGCCGTATTTCTGGAAACTATTTGGCGGTTAGCACTTGGATTTTAAATGGATCTTCGATTGAATGTCACGAGAAGAAGCATCAACCTTTCAGTTTATCTGGTGTTTGATTTGGAAGCCGGGCTATTTAAATTTCTGGGTGAAAATCTGTTTGGCGCTGGGCGGTCGAAAATGAACTTTCCACCCTTGACTCCTTCTTAACGTACAGTAAGAGTCAACGCAAAACCCATCAAATTGCTTAAATTCACCATTTTTTGAATCTCGCAGGTAAATAATAAATAAACTGTTGACATTTACATAAAAAATGTCCGAAATTTTCGCCGCTAAACTAGGGAGAAGTTTCACATGCGTTATATCTTTTGATCTATCCACGTGCAACTAGAAATAAATCAGTACCGAACTATGCGGCAAAATAACATTTCTGAAAAAAAGAGAGACTGTTGTAGTGTTATGTATGGGAGATGACATTGTAATGTTATTGCGGGATAATAGGTAACTTATGAAATCGAAATGTTATCTCGTTTCCGACACAAAAAAGCAGTTTTTCTTGTCAGTCTGCAGCATTTTAAACTCAGTCAACAACGCTACATATAAATTTGCTTCCAGATCTAGAGGTTACTTGAAGCGTTTCTTCTGCACTAGCCGTTCAGGTTGAAATATTCGCAGCGAAATTGTTCTTTGTAAATTGTGCTAAAGAAAAGGAAAGAGAATCAACTTAATTAATGTCGGACGAAAGCGGCAATAGTTTACGCAGAAATAAAATGCACAATGCGTCGGCAGTACTTTTTCGTTCATGGAATGTATATCCCAGATATTAATTTTTATGCTCCAAGTTTACGCTCAAAGATATCTGTTAACATTGCATTAAAAGACTGCTAGTTTTGAAGTTTTTTTTCCTGAAAGGATCTCGCCGACTCAACAGTTCAGCACTTTCAGCTATCCGTTTGTGGACTTTGTAAACCGTTTAAACAATTTTACGCTATCCATTTTTGGACTTTGGTCAACCGTTTAACGTTTCAAGCTAACCGTTTTTGGGGGGGTTGTCACCGTTTAACGCTTTAAGTTATCCGTTTTTGGACTTTCGTCAACCGTTTAAATTTTTTGCAATCCGTTTAAACGGTTAAGGAAACCGTTTAAATGCTTGAGTTAGCCGTTTACTATCCGTTTACAAACGTTTTTCTTGACCATTTAATGGAAAAGCGTTAGTGTCCGTTTTCCCAAAGAAGGTCACATTTGCTAAAAAAGTAATAAATTTCTCACTTGAGTTCAGGATCAAAACCTTTTGATTACATTCCTCGCAAATGATCATGAAGCAAAATTTAGACAAATACATGTAGCTTTCTCTGAATCAGTAAGAATTAGTCACAGGTAACATTTACCTCCAAAGTTCTTTTCAATATCTGCTTTTACTCTATGCGCCCCGTCTGACATGTAATGCGATACCTCGTCTTGTTTATGCAGATTTCACTCCGTCGGAGCAACTTTCGGTCCGCAGGAATTTATTAGGAATTTAAAACATTCGTCTTACAGTACTTTTGTAATTTTAATTCTCCGAAAAATCTTCCCTTGACCCTTCGGGCAAGTTAAGCACAAAATTCACTAGCCCGATCGCAAATTCCACTAGCCCCAGGCTGTCGGACATGACTTTCTTTGCACCCTGAATTATAATTAATTAATCAATTAATT
This sequence comes from Catalaphyllia jardinei, assembly GCA_022496165.2. Taxonomy (NCBI): domain Eukaryota; kingdom Metazoa; phylum Cnidaria; class Anthozoa; order Scleractinia; family Caryophylliidae; genus Catalaphyllia; species Catalaphyllia jardinei. The sequence goes on from JAEMPF020026889.1 coordinate 2,521, forward strand.
AATTTTTGATTATTTTGTGTCATTTAGGTGACCAAGCTTGACTTCTGGGCAGCCTAGCCTACAAAATTGGGTGTCCAAAGTGCTCCCCAGAATTTTTCTTAGAGCACAGGCTTTTTCATACATTTGAACTGCATTGAATGATATGAAGGTATGATTGATTGATGCAGTTATGCACACAACTTAAGCAGTTGTGAAATTAAAGCCTGAAAAAAAATTCAGGCCTGAACGGGATTTGAACCCATGACCTCTGTGATACTGGTGCACAAACTGGCCAGCAGGGTTTAATTTCACAACTGCTTAAGTTGTGTGCATAACTGCAATGATCAATCATACATTGTTTCTTCATATCATTCTCTGCAGTTCAAATATATGAGCTTTCATATATTCATTTGTATTCTATTTTTGTTATGGACTGATGTTAATTAACTGTGTACACAGATGTGTATCAACTAAGAAAATACTACTATAAAATGTTATACAGATTATTACACTGTATACACTTCTCAGATTGTAAGTTGCAATGTACATGCACACTGTACATGTACTTTATGACACATAGCACTTAATCACTAAACAGCATATTAAAATAATAACAAACTACTGTAGATGATTTGCTCCTACCTTTGTATTCAAACAACCCAGTGGCATCAACAGGCCTCCTCCACACCTCCAACTCCTTCTGATTTATAAACTTTTCCCATTTTTCTCCACTACTATTCTCTTTCTCGCATTTCCTCTTTTTAGTGTTTTCCAATCTGATGTCCTTTTTGCACCTAAGGAACAATCAAATATTTAACTCAGAGAATAAACTTGCATGCTCAGTGGGCGAGTCCTATGGTCCATGGGAATATAACCATAACACAACAAAAGATAACATTCAATCAATTTGTCTTGTGCCAATAAACCAGACATACATGTACTGTAACTAATTGATGATCAGTAACATTAATGAGTAACTGGTGGTTGATCAATTAGTAATCAACTGGTCCGTCACTGATTATTGGAGATGATCAATGGGTAATCACCTGGTCAGTCACTGATTACTGGAGATGATCAATGGGTAATCAAGTGGTCAGTCACTGACTATTGGAGATGATCAATGGGTAATCAAGTGGTCAGTCACTGATTATTGGAGATGATCAATGGGTAATGAACTGGTCAGTCACTGATCATTGGAGATGATCAATGGGTAATGAACTGGTCAGACACTGACTATTGGAGTTTTGGGACCAGAAAGTTCTGACATGGAAATGAAGGATGCTTTTGAAGTCTGTGTGTTTGCAAAGTCGTTTTCCTGTCAACTGGGTACTAAATACAGATCGCGGGATTTAAAATAGCTTCCTAGACTTTGCAAAACAAAAAAGGTAATGTACAGTATTACTTCCAAGTTTAATTCAAATGTCTGAACCACGGGTAAAGCCACAGCCGATAAATTGACTGCAAAAACCGTCGGCAAAAACTCAAGCTTTACACGCGTGAAAAATTAATTTGAACATGCTGGCACTATCATGCAGCGAAGCATGTTTGCAAAATTTTGAACATTTTTCCTTTTCAAATAGTGTTTTCTGCCTCCTCTTGAATGAAATTTTATTCTTACTGTACTTCCTGTCACGTGTCTTTCATTTCGTTACCTTTCTTTGGCAAATTCAGGTATCTAAAGTTAACAGTATTTTTGCATTGTAGAGTTCTGCATATTTAATATAATTTAATTTACGGCTACCTCCGCGGCCATGTTTGTTTAGTTCAAGTGCATTTTTTAGTTTTATTAAGCTGCTACAAAACACCTGAGAAAAGAACTAAGTGGGCACTGATTAAACACAATTGAAATACGATTTATTTCAAAATAATTGACTATTTTTTCGTCTTTTTTATTTACAACTTAAACCTTTCTTTCACTGGGCTGTATTATTTGTCGCTCGCGAAAAGAAATTTTCGGATTTTTTGTCTTTAAAATCGTTGTTTAGATATGTCTTTTTCGCTTTTATCTTCCGGAATTTTCTCTAACTTAAATTATCCGCTATAGTAAATGAATAGAAATTTTGTTGTTTTCGGTGTCATTTTTGTCCTCCAAAGTCAATAATCATGAACTCATTTTTGCATGTTCAAATTTTCTCGGCTGTCGTGCAGCAAAGAGAGAAAAGCTTTCTTGTTTTCTCAGTTTTAATACACCTCAAGTAGAGTACTTTTGTCAAGATTATTTTTTGGATATTTTTGGCCATCATTTGTTCAACTTTAAATAAACTATGTCTTGAAATCTGATCTTATACATGGCTGTGGTTACTGGGCATATGGTTTATCTCTCTGCTTACGCTCGCTCTGAAATATATCAAAAAATCCCCAGGGAATAAGGGGTAGGCTGTGAAACATTTTCACACGCAGATTTTAAGCAAGCGGAACAAGTCGATTTCATTTTATAGAAGCAAAAGTCGACTTGTGGCAAGTCTAAGTGGAGGCGTTCATGCAAACACTCATGCCCTGTATACACTATGTCGGAGAAATATGAAAAGGATGTTAATCACTCCCAGGGGCGGGAGAGACGCTATTAAGAAAACACATTGATTGTTTTCCATCCACACTTTGTTGGAGAAATTTAAAAACGCAACATTGGATCTGTGTTTGAGGATTGAATCATGACGTCATCATTTTGAAAAAAACTCCATCTTTAAAATGTTTTCTGTTCACATTAAATCACCAAGCCGGTGTTTTCAAATTGCTTCGGTTTGAATATTGTGTTTGTTTGAAGAGCGCCCGTTTTCATGGTAAATTATTGTGTACGGAAGACCTAAAGGCCTAGAAACAAAGCTGTGTTTTCAAATATCTCAAGCGAAGTGTGGACGAGGCCTCAGTATAGTTGTTTATCAAGTCTTACAAGTCAAACCTGAAGATCATATTTGCTAAAATTTTGCACTGGTCGGTGTTCAGATAAGATCAAAATCTCTGGTGATATCACAAATTGTTCTTGCAGACAGACTGGTTGGTGGTTTCCACTGGAGTGCCAGCAGCCTCATACCTAGAGTCTGTGTTCCACTTGACTAGCGCGCGGGAAGCAATGCGACCTTAAAGAGATCCCACTTGAAGTCTGAAACTATCAGACTTCCGGGACGTTTAAATTGTGCCTAGCTCATAAACACGTGGCTCAATCAATTGCAAGTCGCTTGTGTCTTTCTTTAGCATGTGAGGGCACATGTTTTTTTCTGCACTTGTTTCCTGCACAAAAAAAGGACAAGAGCCAAAACAACCGGATGCTCTCGCAGGCTAGTTTTTTTCCAATCATTTTCATTGTTTTTACAGCCAGTGAAACTTAGAGCTGCAATAGAACTAGATACTCTTCACTGTGGATACTCTAGGCAACTTGTTCATTCTATATTCTTTGCCATTGGCATACCTACATTGGTTACGTGAGCTGGAAGTCTTTTCTTGTCTTTTTACTTAACTTTCTCTAACTTCCCTCAACAAGAAAAATAATCCTCGTTTCCTTACCGCCTTGTTGAAACTTGGAATGGAAATATCGCCTAGATTTTGCATTTCACGGAATGTTTACATCGAAAACTTCCATCAATCCTTATAAGCAGAAGATGACTGCCAGTTTCCAACAAAACTTAAAACTAGTTTCTGTTTATCTCATTTGACTAAGAGAGAATAATTAATGTTTTCATTAAGACAGTATTGCCTTGATTTTTCAATGTTTCCAATGCTCATTTTTCAACCACATTTGCTGCCAACTATTTCTTGGTGAACCAGAAACAAAAATGAAAAATGTTTAAAACACATGACATCGCCCACCCTTGTCAAATGTAGAAGCATGATCGTTTGAATTGTAATGCCTTCCTATCCAACTAGTTAATTACTGTTTTTCTTTGGTTCGTTATGAGTGAATACCGAATTACTGCTCATCCTCTAAACATGAAAATCAACCACAGTATTCCCTAAACCAGACAAGAATTTTAATTATTTGTTCCCTCCACGAGTTTGCTCACAGAGTTCTTTGATTTGTCTCCTTTTTCCCACCTAAAACACTCATTCACAACCCATTCCAGTTTTTAAATAGTCTCTGTAACAACATTTTTTAAAACAATCAATCACTGGCTATTTTACTTGCACTTATGTCTGAGGTACAGAAATAAATTTTGAAAAACAGATACAGGAATACAACATTGTTCAACCAAAAAAATTATACCAAAATGTCTCAGCAGCCTTTAAGAGCTGCCAACTTTCCATTTAGTTTGTCCTCAACTTCTTGCAGTTGAAGAGTCTTATCTTTGGCTGCCTTTCTAAGAGCATTGGACTTAGTGACAAGAGTCAGCTGCCCAGTTTCTTCAGCTTTGATACTCAAATCATCTGCTGACTACACAAGCTAGTCTATGTCCAGTTTCATCCTTTTTTTTCTCCTTGAGCTCCTCTATCTCATCCAGGACATGTTTTCTCGTTTTCTGTTCTTCAGCTGTCTTCTTTTTGCCCTTTCTTCCTGTAGATACTTCTCATATTTCTGTTGAGATGAAGCTGCTGCAGCAAGGAGTTTCTTCATAACTGGCACATTGAGAACTCTGCCCTTAGATGATCACAAATGATACACTGAGCTAAAAGAGAGTGCTCATGCAAGTTCTCTTATTCAATTTCTTTGTTGACAGAAAACCCCGCTCAACAGATGCCTGACCATGTGAAAGCACCAGCAGAACAAGTAATGCTGAATGATTCTCACCGGTCAAGTTAAAGATGCACCAAAGTTCCTTTTGTGTTTCTCGCCTTTCATGTGAGACTTCAAGGCGCTTTCTCTCATCCTTTCTATGTCTATCACTTTGTTACAAACACAACACATGGCCTTGTGTTTGTCGCCTTTGAATTCTTTCACCCAGCTGAACTTTGCATCACTCAACCATTTACGATTAAACACACATTTGCCCATCACTGATTTAAATTGCAAACGAAGGGAAAGTCAACAATAGCTTGCTGGAAAATCGCAACACATCATCAACCACAATC
>JAEMPF020026889.1:12500-15000 GCA_022496165.2 Catalaphyllia jardinei
GAATTCTCCGAAGGCACGACATTCAGGTTTTAAATAAGCCCTTGAAAACTTTACAACAAGAATTTCCTTCTCCCAAATTCAGACCATTAATTGATATCAACCCAATGTGGTTTACAAAATACCCTGTGCCGATTGTGATTGGTGCTATGTAGGTGAAACCGGCCGATGTTTTGAAACTCGCAAGAAGGAACACATTAGGACATTATGGAATGAACATGTGCGAATGGATCAAACATTGCGAAACATGCGTGGTCATTCGACCATCACATAGATTTTGACAATGCTAGTGTCATTGACAAAGGCTCTTTCCGTGTTAGAAAAACACTGGAGGCTTGGCACACCTCTGCTACCAAGCATGCTGACAATAACTCTAAGCGGATTCCTAGCCAGTATAGCATCCTTTTTAAACAATAGCCACCCAATTTACACGTTTGTACTTTGCTTTTGTAGTTCGTATTGTTTTCATTTCACCTTTTCTTGCATATATTTTATCATTTCGCATTTCATTTTTATCCGTCCAAGGCTGTAGACTGACAGCTGAAAGCTCATTTTAGTTTTTAAAAGTTTTTAGCCAGCGAACGTTTTTATCTTTTAAAAACTAATCTAATTATCAGATAATCACATTTGACAGGTCGAGTCACGGAACAGCACGTTCTTATTCTGTTTGCATCTTTGCCGTCAAAAACCGCTTCAAATTAAGAAACGGGTTTCAGCGAGAACTTACAGTACGAACAAATCAACGACTGACTCTGGAAAGCTGATACACAGCTAACTTCCAACAAATGCCTCTTAACAGATTAGACACGCTTGAATTAACACATAACTATTAGCATGTGATTTGCGTAGCTTTAAAGCTTTGTTCTCATTCTTCTCTACCTCATGGTTGTTAGTTGTCAACTCGTGTTAGTTTTCATACAATCTTTGTGCAAACTGTAATAAGACCTTTTAAAAAAAAGGAAACGTGGACTTAAAGGTCGGCACACACGGTGGGACTAGACCCCGCGACTAGGCCCTGCAACAAGTCGCATGGACGAGTCGCATCGTGTGAACTGGGAACTGGCCCCTGCGACTAGTCGCAGGGACCAGTTGCATCGTGTGAAGGGCTTCAAAATCTAGTGGCAGGGACCAGTTTTAGTCCCTGCGACTAGTCCTACGAATTCAAACCAGTTTGAATTCGTGGGACTAAACGCAGATTTTGGTCCCTGCGACTAGATTTCGTGTCAAAAATGGCTATTTCACACGATGCAACTAGTCCCTGCGACTTGTTGCAGGGACTAATCGCAGGGACTAGTCCCTTCGTGTGCGCCGACCTTGAAGTTAAGCTCCCTCGTACCGTAAAAAAACGAGCCTATCTATTCATTGTAGTCCTTCGACCGCCGGATAACTGAAGTATACAGTCCTCGAAGAAATCACAAAACATATTCTACCAAAACACGATGTCCGGTAAGACGTTAATTCATCAAAGGGGATTAACTAAGCGTTAAGTAACCAACCTCATAAAGAAGATCGACCAAGTAGCTAAAAAACCAGATAAGTCGGACTTTGATATCGTCTGCGCCGAACAGTATTTAAATGAAATTCGTACTTTGGACTCACAGTTTCAACAACAACAACATATGGAAGCAAGCGCCTTGGCTGAACCGTCGAACGAGGAACTAACTCAAAAGGATTTTAAGGAGCTGGATGCCCACGATGAACGAGCACGGGAAAACGTAAGTAGGCTTCCGTATTTACCAAGTGTCGCTTCTACTAAGCCACAAGAAACCAAGTCTAACGAAAGCAAAGGCAAAAAATTGCTCGAAGCAAATGGAATCGATTGACGAAGAACATAAACGATGCAACTTCCAAGATAATCGAAGCCCAAACCAAACTAGACGAAATGGAAGTTGAAGACTTCACAGAGACGAGAAGTCAGCTCTCTGAATTCGAAAGATCTCTCGATCAGTTCACAACAAACATGCAGACTCACTTTCCCCGGGTTTCGAAAATGCAGACGGCGATAAATGGAACGACGCCATATCGTATTTCTTCGGCAAGATACTTTGGCTCGACTGACAACCGAACGCCGTTGCAACCTAGCTCGTGAAAACCAGGAACGTGAAATCGAACGTGAACATAAACGAAGGAAAGAAATCTAAGTACAAAATAGCCAGCATCGCGAGGAAATGAATAAGCTACTGCACAAATTCAAAACACCGTCGGAAGAAAATGAGCCAAAATTAGTGAAACTTAAAATACCTTCACTTAGCATCCCTACATTCGGGATTATTCATTCCCTACAAAACAGGATGCTCTCATGGTTTCAATACCCAATCCTACTAACACTATGGAATCAGAAAACACTGCAGGTGGTAGTGGCATTACCTCTGTAAGTTATATAACTGCACCAGAAGCCATTGGGCTTCGCCTCTCGGGCTGCGGGTCTGATTGTTAAATTGCCTCTATGTATTGACTTTAAAAATATATGTCCTTGGCATTATGTGCTCCTTAAAGCTCATGT
>JAEMPF020026889.1:17500-29622 GCA_022496165.2 Catalaphyllia jardinei
TGTTGTGAAAAATCATTTGGGCATATAAGTTGATTAGCACCAAGTTAGTGTCATTCATTTTTGTGTCAAGAATAATTAGTCTTCCCAGATTCTCTCTCTCGAGCTTTTCCACCTTGATATTTTGGATTCACTAAAATCATAAGAAGATCTTTTATGGTTGCAAAATAGCAATGTAAAAAACCAAAAAATCTGACAAAAACTGTGACAAGAAATGACGATACACATACCTTTGGGAATATTGCTGTTGCTGTGTAATTTCCTCACATCCTTTATGATCAGTATAGTATATCCTTTTCCTTATTTTCCCTGTGGTTTATAACTGAAAGGGAGCATATATAAAACTTATCAAATTGCATATTTTATTAGCAAACTCCTTCCATTTTTTAAGTGTATTCTTAAAGCTTACTTTTAACTACAAAATAGTCAGTTAGTATTTACATTTAGTACATTTTTTCCACTTCCACTGAACGAAATTCCTGATATTAAGTAACTTTAACTTTCAGTAACTTTAGACGTACCTACGGGGCGGCGGGCAGGGGGGTGGAAGGGATCATGGTCGTTGTATTCATCAAAATGAAATATCCAATCCAAGATGAAAACAACTACCATGATTCCCTGCAGCCACATTTCAAAGAGGGAAATGGTTATTATCCAGACAAACTTGCCAACAAAATCTTAAATTGAGTAAACACAAATGAAGAACTTAATTGTTCATTTATTTTTTTTACTGATCATGAGTTACTATCAAATCTTCTACACCTTACATTCCCTATCGATCCCATCAATAGTTATGAATTTATCATATTATTAATTTTGCTTGAAAATTTTGGCTTGGAAACCTGATGGCCAAACCAAAACAGCTGATAAACACTCAAAATTTGGATTCAAAACAAACCAATCAAAAAACAACATTTCCCAAGACTGGTCTGCAAAATTTTACAACTTTGCTTCATTTATGAAAAAGATTTCCATCCCTTACATGCTGAATAAAGAATAAAGAAGCTAGTAAAATATGGAACCTTAACTACTGTACCAACCAAACATAAATTTTTACTTGTCAATGATAAGTAATAGCTGCTGTCATGATCCCTGAATTGCATAATCTGATATCTTATCATATTTATATCAGATATAACAAATTGAATTGATGATATCAAAGAAATCACCGAGTTAAACTGTGACTAATTTGCACTGACATCGATATAAACTGGTGACTCACAAACAACGCTTAACTATACAGATACTTCACTCCGAACAAAAAACGAAACCGCAGGTTATTTGGGCGTTTTAAGAGGAGTGACCTGATATGGCCATATTTGACCTCACCTTTGATCTGACATGATGTAGGAGGATGAAAGCTGTACAAAGCCATGACGTCTTTGAACGCCTTTGACATAAGAGATTAAAGGTGTGCAAAGCTGTGACGGACGCATTTAACGCGCGTCAAAACTGGAATCAAAGTTATTCACATGTTTACCTCGCCTTTGACAGGGATCAAATGCATGGCAAACCCATAAGATATTTGATTCCTCCTTTGACGTGCGTCAAAGGTGGATTCAAAGTTAGGTCACATTTGCCCTCTTCTTTGTCTAGGGTCAAATGTATAGGCAAAGCCGTAACATTTTTGACACACATTTGACGCGCGTCAAAGTTTGGATCAAAGCTATGATCATTTTTGATCTTGACTTTGATTAAGATCAAATTTAGAGTAAATCCAATTTTTCGTGCCGTGCAATGGATTGATGGAAACCGACCAATGACCGATGGCAAACTTAACACGAGTCTTGCAGCTAATGAAATTAAGGCTTTACTGACCAATTGCTTTTAACGGACTGGTAACATCATCGACTGACATGCATTATTCACTACCTCCAGGGACTTGTTATTCACAAGAAAAATAACTCTTGCACGCCTTGCGTACCTATGTTTTGATCGATAGAGGCGCCAAAATGTTCGGCCACGAACCTTGAACACGAGACAGAGTGAAGCTGTTACAGTCTCCCTAATTTTCCGCCGGCCGTGTCCTCCACCACCACTACCCACGGGCATTTTGTACTCTCCCCAATTAGGAATTTTTTGAGTTTAAACTCAATGCATTCATGCATAGCATGATATATGAACTTGATTTCGATAAGCTTAGCTTTCAAGCAATACGGTTTTCATTTAGCAAAATACAGAGAGAAACACAGACTTCATAGACGTCAGCATAAGTAAATAGATTCTGAATAAATTTCGGAAGCAGCGTTTCTGTTACTAACCTTTAATCCACTCGCAAAACCTTGGGAAATCATCGCTAAACACTGCCTTGAATCACTTCGCCAAGCACATGAAGTTTGTACTACTTACACACTTTTCGTACAGTCTTTTACTTTCGTGATGACCGATTCCACCTACGAATCCCTACATTTCTCCGTCGGAATACCTTTGAGTTAATTAATATGCTTTTTGCCATTCACCGATAACCTTTTTCTTTCCTTTCTTAGAGTAAAACTTTCTTAAAACAGCGTGAAATGTTTTCGTTGCTTCGTCGCTGCGGATTTCGTGTCCGGCTCGAAGTCTGTGTTTTCATTCTTTCAGTCTCTGTGATTGGTTTGTCGCGTCATCTCATGAATTTGATGAAAATAAGCAACTTGATCACGAAAGTACAATAAACTTTCCTCTCATTAACAGACTTTCTCCATAGTTATTTCATAAAAGCGACAGACCACTCTTTCTATGGGTTTACCGGCGCAATAAACCACTTGGGATGTTGGGAGAACAGTCGAAAAGCTTGTAAATCACTCGCCTGACGGCTCTTGATTTACAAGCTTTTCTCGTGTTCTCCCAACATCCCGCGTGGCTTATTGCGCCAGTAATTCCATAGAAAGAGTGGTCTATTGCTTAAATAAAATGCCCTAGGGCAACTATCAGACGTTAGCGCCCGCTCAGCGGAAGTGGCTTAGATAAGATGAAAAGAATTTATCATCCCTTGTCGATTTGAGTTAGACGAGAACAATAGAAGTATTTTTTAGCCTGAAAACTGCGATAAACTACGGTGCAGTGAAACGTCAAGCGTGCGCCAAGGTTTCAAGATAATAAGATCTTAAGCAGGTTTCTTCTTTAGAAGTCAATAGTTCACATATAAAATTGTTTATCCATGTATAGATGTAATATTATCTGAAGAGGATACAACAGAAAATACGAAACACCTATGCGCCCCATGGCGGCTGCAAATTTTGACAAATAAATTCTTGTCGTTTTCAGTTTTGTGGCATGCCGTTACGGGAAATTTAGTGGTTAACAACTAGAAATACCTGCCGGTAGAGTGCCAACGAGTAAACACTGGCACAGTTGTGCGCCGAGAGAAAATTAAGAAAAAAACAGACTACAGACCACTGTCTAAACTGAATCCGCCATTGTTTAAAAAAGCAGTGCAAAACTCACATGTTTTTCTTTGTTTTTAAATCCACGTGAAAAATCGAAATTAGTCACACCACTATGGCCCTTTCAATAATTTACGACTAACAACATACACAAAAGAAGAAGCTTAATACATTCTCGTGAGCCGTTACTTCGGTGCACGCACTTCAGCAAATGGACTTTGGACGTGAGCACTTCGAATCGGATAATTTTCAAACGAAGCTGCAGTTGCAAGCTCCCTAAAATTTTGGAATAAGAAGACTATCCAAAGTGATTTGCAAAGTTCCCTGAAGCTTGACAGATAGTGGCTTCCTGGCAAACAGAGCTTCGACTGTTTTTCACTTTTGTGAAATAAGCCGCGGGCACAAACTAACAGCGACACGTGACACGTGTGACTCGTGACTCCATCGATCAAATTTGTGATTTCGAGCACACTAGCTCGATTGGAAAGAGGCTTTATATTCCCTTTGATTATGTTTAAAGTAAATATATTTGAATATATTCAAGTGTTTTTTTCCTTAGTTATGGCACGCTAGCCGATTTTGTCTGTTGTTTTGGCAAGATAGTTGTTTTGGCACGCTCACCGTGACTGTCAAATCTGTAATTTTGAGCATACTAGCTCGATAAAAGAGGCTTTATACGCCCTCTGACTGAGTTTATAGTGTTTAAGTTCAAGTGGTTTTGTTTTTTATTTGTTAAATGGCACGCTGGCCGATCTTGTCAAGGCAATTGACTATATTGGCAAGCTAGGCGTGACTGTGGCACTACCGCTCGCCGTTTTCGAGCTGATCTCGGTAACTGCCTCGCTGGGCAATTTTTCAGCCTGCTCGTCGCTAGATTACAATCTGGCTCCCTGGCAAAAACACGAAATTAAAACACATGCAAGAAGACAACGCTCACTAGTGAATGATATCTATATTTCCACTCACCTTTTCCTGCTGAGTAGCCTACACAAGTAACGCGACGCCATTGGATAACTCGAAAACAATTACCGATGACGTCACTCTTACATTACCTTATATTACCTTATGCTGTCTTTTTCATTCGAGCTTTCATCTCCCTGCACCAAAATCAACTCACGCACACGGCTTTATAATGCTGCCGCCTCGCCAGCCTCGCGTCTTCGCTCAGCTGGCTCGTTGGCAATAAAGACGATAGAGTGTTTATGTCTCGGAACTATCGGTCTGAAAGTTGCCCCTTAGAAATTTGATGTTCTTAAAGCTAGCATATTTTCAAACATTTGTTTTAAGAACATCAAATTTCCGCGGGGGCAACTATCAGCCGATAGTTCCTCGACAGAGACACTCTATTGTTTAAATATAAAACACCGCGACAAGAAAAAAGAAAACGACTTGTTAACTTTCATTATCAAAATGTAAATTCTCTCTGCTCCCGCCATCATTACGTCAACAGCGCGTGCTTGTTCCGTGTTTTCATCTAGTTATAGAAACGTGATTTTTAACCAATTAGCTGGCGTATTTTCGTGGTGTGGTAAGAACAAAAAAGTGGCACACGAGGCGTAGCCGAGTGTGTCACTGATGTTCTTACCACATTTTGACGTCTTCTGTAATCTATTACTGAATCAGACGCATGGCAACATGGAATCTATTTGTTTTATATAATAACGAAAAGCCTTTTTTGTTTCAAAATATTTCAACATAACGCGAAAGCCGGCCTTTTGCCCCGCCTTTGCCCCGCCTTTCCACGAAAAAAAAGAAAGCCATTTGAGTTGATCTATGAACTATACAAAATGAAGCAATTTCATTGGTTGCTATGCGTAGCAAAGAATTGTGATTGGTCGAGGAAAATTACGCTACTGTCAAGCCTGACTCGAGCGTCGCTCTTCGTTGAATGAAAATTCACAGCGAAAGCAGAATTGAACTGCGAAATCTACAAGTCTTGAAGAAAATGCTGGAACAGTCAAGTCAGTTTTTGTCATCGGAGCCGCTCTGTGAGCCGAAAAGCTCGCTCGACTGCTGACTGAGGCTGCTAGAAATTTATTTCTGTATCATTTTCTAAAAGAAACGGCTTTATCTTTCGTTTTCTGGCTTCTCAAACCTGTTCAATGCCTCAGCAAGACTTTTTTTGTACCTTATCTTTTGCCCAGTCACGTACAATATTATCCTAATTCTCAAAACTTTTCGCCATTTTAAAACGGCAGAGGGAAAAACCTTGTAATGATGACGTTAATCGTGCATCTGTCCTCTAATAGATCATAGGCGAGAACCTATCAAAATGCGAGAACAACTTGGGTTATTATATAAAACTCGTTATATAAAACATGTAAGTCAAATTATTGTCACATTTTGATTAGTTCTCACCCAAGATCTATTACAGGACAGATGCATAGATGTCCTCAATATGACAAACATTCTCCCTTTGTTTGTTTGTTTGGTTTTTTTTGTTGTTAAGTGGCGGAAACGTTTCAGAATGTTGACAATTTTTTACTTGACTAGGCGAAAGATGAGATCTAAAAAAGAACGAAAAGCAGGAAGGAAGATTTTTTTAAAGTGCCTATGAAGTTAAAGATAATTGCTGCTTATTTGACAGGCCTTTCAAAGTATAGAAGAATGGCGTGTTTCTTTTTAGAAGATCTCTTTTTTGTTTTAGAGATATTTACGTTTTTGTGAGTAAAGTGATGACGTCGTTCGTGGTTTCATTAAAACAGTACAACACTCAATCAAGAATATTTCTAGAAATATTAAAGCAGTGTTCTTCAAACTTGGCATCAGGACTGTACATCACAAAAGAAGCCAAATGACACCTGTCGTGCTGTTGCCATGACAACAGTTATGCCGCTGATCTTGTATTAATTGAGACTAAAATTCCAAGATTTTATCCTAAACAAGGATTATCCACTCACACCAACCTAGTGGGGATAGTTAAGGCAATATGGGAACCATTTGTGTGTGCCAAGCTTGGCCCTCTGTCCCACTTTAAAAGATTGCAAAAGGGGATATTTGGTTTTTTACAGAAAGAGACTGGAGCAGAGAGTGTTGCCATGGCAACAACATGTATGTGTCATTCTGTTTCTTTTGTAATGTATGTTTCTGGTGCCCAGTTTGAATAACGCTGGTCCAATATTTCTGGAGATATTCTTGATTGAGTGATGTACTGTTTTAGTGGAACCACCTATGACGTCATCACTTTCCTCATTTGCATAATAAAAAACGTAAATATCTCTAAAAATAAATAAACATATTCCAGAAACGAAAACGCCATTCTTCTTTACTTTGAAAAGCCTTTCAAATAAGCAGCAATTATTTTTTACTTCATAGGCACTTAAAATGACTCCGAAAAAATACTCGAGCAATCTCCTCAGTTGGCAAGGCAACTTCCACGTTTTTCAGCTCACAGGGGCGCTCTGAAGAGTAAAAGTGACTTGACTTTTCCTGTGTTTGTTGTAAGATTTGTTGATTTCCCAGCTCAATTCTGCTTTCGCTGTAAATTCAGTAATAGATCACAGAACACGTCAAATGTGGTAAGTCTTAGAACTTCAGTCACAAACTCGGCACATTTTGACGTCCGAGCTCCGTGATCTATAAATTTGACGGGCTGTTACCATTTTGCTTTATTTGAATACAGTTGTCCTTGCCAGTAACAGTTAATTAGCTCAATAATATTTGTGTTAATTTTGAGACAATAAGGAATAAAAAATAGACTTAAGTTTCATAGCCTGTCCCCCCAAAATGCTTTTCGCGCTTGTTTTTTTAGTTTTGAACGAATTCGTCGCACTCAAAACCACCTCGGTTTTTGGAAGATAGTGACACAGTAAAAGAGGTGTTAAAAATCGAGAGAAATGCCTCACCCCATCCCCATCCAACTCATACAATGTAGACTGCATTCCTCAAACAAAGACCACAATCGAGAGCATTACAGTTAAAGTTAAAAAGAGGGACTGCATTAAGTCCATTGGTTTTAAATTAAAGTAACACCCAATGTCATAAGAAGAAAAGAAAAGCGTGAAGTTATTCACCAGCTTTACTCTTTTACATTCAGTCACGTAAATGTCGTGAATAAAACCTTTACAGATCTTTAAGAAAATTTAATTCGTGGCAAAAACTTGGTCGACAACCTTTACACAAACGTAAAAAGACATTTACCTGCGCTAGCGTGAAAACAGCTTTAAACAAGCTTTAAGAAGATTAAATTCATGGCCTAGAGCTGACCAATAACCTTTACGCTATCTTTACGCTCTTATCCCCTGAAATTTTGAAGAACTCGAAAAAGCTGTGGGGGTAAACACAAGACTTAGACAATAAGACAATAACGTGTTTAGTCCCACAGCATTTCTCGTCCTCCTAAACTTTCACTCGTGTTTCCATAAGTCGATAGACACAAGTCACTGCTTTATATTTCTAAAATATCGGCACCATTTACTTTCGATTGTGAAGATACATCCCTTTCAGATAGTATTTTGTGAGGGTTTGGAAATTAAATACGTCGCATTTCAGTCGTCGATTACGCGTCGTTTCCTAACACTCGTGTTTGGTATTCAATATAGGAGCAAGTCCACTAATACGATATGCTACAACGAAACTACGCCTAAAAATATCCAGGGGTTGAATATTCTTCTACTGTCACTCGAAGTAGTACAAGACGTTGCCAAGGGCGAGTGCAAACGAGGTAAGAGCTGCGGAACTTAAAAAGATGTGTTGTCCCTCTTGGTCCGATGCGACAGTTGGGTTGGTTGGAGGTTTTCCTTTAACGACCCTGAGGGTCAAATCACAAAAAATGGAGAAGCACATATTAAATAGAAAAAAAAGTAGCCTTTGAAAGAGGTTTTCTCGTCTAGCATGCCGAAGTCTATGCTATATAGTACCAATCGGGTAAAAGAGTTCTCTTTTATGCCAGTTTGTCATCTGCCAGTATGAAAAGAGTCACAATATACTAGTCAACAAATCTGGCGAAAAACTCAATTTCCTTTTCGCCAGTTTGTTACTTACCAGTATAAAAAATAGTTTCAATATACTAGTGAGCAAATCTACCCCGGCCACCTTAGCTCAAGATCCGGATCCGCCTCTGTGCAGTAATGATTTTTAAACCTAAACATGGAAAAACAGCTAGCGGAAGTACAGAATATGCACGGAACGAGCTCTTCAAAGACTCTGACGACATCATGTAACTCATCTCTTCCGATTCTCTAACACTTTTTGTATATAGAACTTGATGCAGTGTTGATTTTTGTGCAAAGAGTTTGAGCCAAAAAGGTCAAATGTGCCTCGTTTCGCAAATTTGCATGAGCGCGGAGTACGTGACTGAAATTTGCCGCCTGCACGTGAGTAAATGTATTTACATTCGGCGGAGCTAAACTGTAAGTGACAGTGACAAAGAATGTAAATATTTTCCTGTTGGTATGAAATGCTTGCGTGCCGCTATGGCATTAATTTATTCTATTGTTGTAATCATATATAAGGTTTGACAGGCTGTAATGTATTCATCTCAGCTCTCGAACTTTCAAATTTTAGTCGTTGCAATGCCGTCCGAAAACGAATCCGACCTTGCCAAATGCTTGTCCGATCTCAAAGAAGAGTTACGTTCTGGCTTTTCTTCGCTAAAGAGGACTTAGTCGAAGAAAACACTTTGGCGATCAAGAAATTAAGGTCAACAGCTTCATCGACACCTAAATTTAAGAAGAAAGGGAACGAAAAGCAGTTTGAAGTCAACTCACAAGTCCTTGATCACGTTCAGTCGGCTTCTTCGTTTCTTGCGGCTACTCCGCCTCAGGTTGAAAAAGCCCTCGAGGAATTAAGAGAAGGTGAGAAGAAGCTTGCTCACAGGCATAAGCTCATTCTTATTGCCGATTCTGCTGAAGACGGTTGGGAAGTAGTTAATGAGTATCAACGCAGGGATCTGGCCGAAGATAGCGATGACGACAAAAGAATAAGGCAGGCCGAAGCAAGAGCTTCTCAGAAACGAAGGCGTGCTCAATCTCAAAAGAAGAGACCTAATTTCGCCCAAGGATTGTCATATCCACTGTTCTCCAGCACTGTGCGTGCTAGTTCTCCTGTTCCTCTTCTGCAACCCTCGGTATTTCCTACAGCGTTCCAGAATCCGTACTCGGGAAGCTGGTCCAAAGCATCTCCTGGCTTGCGTGGGGGATCCTGTTTCGCGTGTGGAAAGTTTGGTCACTTTCGAAGTCAGTGCCCCGTCCTGAATTTCCAACCTTCAGCAAGTCAGCCTAACAAGCGCGTGTGATGATCTGTGAGCCCTCGCAATCCCTACAGAACAGAGATAAGTTATCAAACTATTTTCCCGAACATTGTAATTCAGATTCTTACGAATATGAACAGGGTGTTACTTCTAATATTGTTGTGCCATGTAGTTTGAAGAACCATATACAGTTTTGGCGTTCTATTGGCTCTAGTCAGTTTATCTTAGATGTCATTGATGAAGGGTATCGTATTCCTTTTTATTCTACGCCTCCTCCTAGTTTTTCTCGGAACAACAAGTCAGCCCTAGCTCATCGGAGCTTTGTTGATGAGGCTATATCTGAATTGCTGCTTACTTATCGGGTTTTTGAAACGGACGTTATTCCTCGCAATGTTAATCCCTTGTCCGTTTCGATCCAGTCCTTAGTCTTGCAGAGTGCGAAGCTGAGGGAACCTTGATCGTTCCCGAGTGGGTTTCGTCTCCGTTTTGGCCCATGCTTTTCGGTCCTCAGTCCCTGTACTCTTCTTTTGTTATTTGCACAATTATCTTTTCAGATGTTTCTGGAGTTTTTGTCAGGGGTTCCACCGATTCTATATTTGATGGGCCAAAATTCAAATCGCGCGTTCTAGCCGTCCGTCTCTCGGGTCGTTAGTCATGGTATTTATCTTATGACATTGTATATTCCTATTATTACGTGGTTTTATTATGTATTAAACGTTTTTCCCTTCATGTTCCCATTTAGTGGTATTTACCTTTCACTGCTTTTGTGCCTCGTTGGCAATATCCTCTGTTTAGAGGCTTAGGTGTTCCTCGCGTGAGGTCACGTGTGCCTCGGTGGCCGCGTATGGGTGTAGTCTCGGTGACTACCATTGTTTGTAATGGGGGCTGATCCCCATTTTTTCTTTCTCCCTATCCATGTATTTCATCATTTTATGTCTTCTCGGTTTTCTTTGTATGGCATATATCCTCTCTCCCTTTTGTTCTTTCCAGACGTCTTCTCCAGCCCTATGTGGACCGACCTCACCCATGTACAGGACCCTTACCTACGCCGTTTGGTTGACAAGTTACCTGATGTTGTCCTTGGTGCTAGAGCTGATAATACCACGCTCACCTATCTCAACGGCTTTAAGAGATGGCGCTCGTGGGCCTCCAAGTTTCCCGAGATTACTGTGCTACCGGCTGCTCCCACCTATGTTGCCTTGTATTTGCTTAGTGTCCTTCAAGCTTCCACTTCTCCATCCCCGGTTCAGTCAGCCTTGTACAGCATCCGTTGGGCGCACGATGTTGCCGGTTTGCAGTCTCCCACTAGTCATACACTCCCACAGAAGGTCTTGGAGTCGGCCAGGCGGAGGCCGTCCCACCAAACGTCCAAAAAATTGCCTATGACAAGGGAGATTTTGTTCAAGTTGTTCCAAAGCCTTGATGGGTCATTGGTGGACACGAGGTTCATGGCTATGGCCCTCCTTGCCTTTGCAGGATTCCTGAGATTTGATGAGCTCTCTAGCCTTAAGCTCAAAGGCGTAGTTTCCCATACCACATATTTTGAGCTTTTCATTGAATGTAGTAAGACCGATCAATATCGTGAAGGCGCCGTTGTTCCAATTGTTAAGACTGGTACCGACCTGTGTCCGTGGGCTAATCTTCTAAAGTATTTGTCTCAGGCAAAGCTCTCTTTGCCCACATCTGCGAACGGCGGTGATGGCTTTCTTTTTGGTAGTATTCAAACTAAGTCCGGGAGTCAGTCTATCCGCTCAGCTTCTAAACTGTCGTACACTAGATGTAGAGAAGTTCTTTTAAAGAAGTTAGGAGACGTAGGATTAGATCCTAAGTCTTATTCCTGGCATAGCTTCAGGAGCGGCGGTGC
This sequence comes from Catalaphyllia jardinei, assembly GCA_022496165.2. NCBI lineage: Eukaryota > Metazoa > Cnidaria > Anthozoa > Scleractinia > Caryophylliidae > Catalaphyllia > Catalaphyllia jardinei. The sequence continues at coordinate 28,917 of JAEMPF020026889.1, forward strand.
CTCTTCCGCCGCCAATTTTGGAATCTCAGATAGAATGTTCAAGCGACACGGTAGATGGCGTTCGGAGAACGCCAAAGATGGGTACGTCGAGGACTCCTTAGAGAGCCGTTTAGCTGTTTCTATTTCTTTAGGCCTTTAGTTTTGTCCCGTTCTTTGTATTCTCAGCAGCTCCCAGTTCGAGCTGCACACCCATTATAACTGTGTAAGACTCATGAATATAAATAGGAAATGTATTTACATTCGGCGGAGCTAAACTGTAAGTGACAGTGACAAAGAATGTAAATATTTTCCTGTTGGTATGAAATGCTTGCGTGCCGCTATGGCATTAATTTATTCTATTGTTGTAATCATATATAAGGTTTGACAGGCTGTAATGTATTCATCTCAGCTCTCGAACTTTCAAATTTTAATTTAAAGTTCATATCTTCTTTTATGTCTGGCAATCCTACTTCACCTCTAGCCCCCAGAGATTAGTGCGCCTGCATTTGGTTGGGGAATACGTTCCCATTTTTCCCACTGGGTTTTTGGGTTTTCGTATCAGGCGGTTGCACAAGCTTTATAGCCTGAGTGGTATTTACTTACATGTGTTATTTTAATGTCTTATTTGAGCTTTGTAATTATACTCGGACGGCATTAAACACTCAGGCTCCCAGTTCGAGCTGCACACCCATTATAACTGTGTAAGACTCATGAATATAAATAGGAA
>JAEMPF020026890.1:0-29608 GCA_022496165.2 Catalaphyllia jardinei
CACATCATTTCACTGCACGGGAAGATATGAACTCAATAAATTGACCTTGCTCCTAATGTGTGGTTTCATAGCTCAGTTGATAGAGCATCCCATCGGTATCGCGGAGGTCACGGGTTCGAATCCCGTTAGTTGTCGTGGTTCACAAGCTTCGCCGTCTCTTAAACGAAGTCGGTGACCCCCAATTTTTTTTTGTATTTCCGACACAAGTAACTCGATATCTGATTGCAGTAAAAAAATTAAAAAATCTATGGACTAGAAAATTTTTCTAGTGAAACATCTAACTGCGGCGGAACCGTGTTGCGTGGATGTTTTCCTGGAGGATGAAAATGCGTGGAAAGTAGCTTAGACTGTTCACGTGAACCAAATCCGCGTGTTACGATTGGCTAATGGTAGACCCTCCTGGAAGTTCTGTTCTAAAAATAACTCGAGAGGGGTTACATTGGAAACAAGGTCTGTGTGATGAATTAACTCAATTAGTCATCGGTGGAATCCACTCTTAATTCTCTTTATAACAACAACAAGAAAAGGTTTTCTTACCAAGGATGGTTTGTCGACATTGTGGCCAGGAAGAGGCAAGTTAAACTCTGCTTTAGTGTCCTACAAAGAAAAAATTCCACCAATCCTCGTTTTAAACAATTTTGATGGTTCGTTTTTACGTGGTGTCACCATCTTCATTTCACAGATTTCCGGGACAGGGGAAAGAAATACAAATTGACCGCTTTCAGTTATGGCTAGTCATGAAAATAATAAAATAACACATCATGTTTCAACTATCTTACCTCAAAAGTAAATCAAACTTGTCTAAAATCGCTAGTAAGGATTAATTACGCGAGCAAGATGTTAGATAAAACTGTGTGTGCCCTTCAAAACACACTACTTTCTTACCTTCTTGGCCTTGTAGCGGAGAAGAACATATTCACTTGACAACACAAACCATCTCTTCTGCCAGCTCTTGTCACCCTTCACTTTGTAATTCAAATATCCGCTATGCCAGATCTTGGACTTATCTCCAATTTTTAACACGTCATGTTCTTTACCTTCCGTTTCCTTAACCGTGGCTTCGCTCGAACCCTTTACAAGAATTTTATGACATTTTTCGCAAACCTTCTCAAGCTTTCCATCCTTGTACTCGAGCGCTGCTTTAAAGCTTGAGCAATTCCCGCACACTACCCTCCCACAGGCGCGACAGTGATGCCGCCGCCGAAACTTAGTAAACATGACGTCACATAGCATGCACATGCTCACTGCTTCGTCTCGGACCCAGGCCGGCGCTTTCTTTCCCAGCTCTATATCCTTCATGAGTTCTATCTTATTTCCTCGCTTGTAGCTCTCTCTTTTCGATGTGAGTTCGTTCACCGTCTCCCGAAGCTTGTTTGTCCAAGCCTCTTTGGCTTCGGCAGACGGTGCGGTGAAATCCATGACCCTTTGTTTACTGACAATGCGAAAGGAATTCTCCAGTTCAAGTTCTTCGTCCACGTCGCCAACTTCCATACCGAGCAAGTCCATTTCGACTTTCACCTTGTATTTGTTTGTCCCTGGATACTTAGCACAGCAAAGAAGAACGTCGTTGAACTAAAAATCAAAGAAGAAGAAAGCAAACATGATCAATACTATCTACTACAAGTGACACTTTTTTTTAAGTTTTCTAATCCCATCTGATTTTCCTTCTGAATTTTTTGGTGGCTTCCGTCCACCTTCATAAGAGTTGCAATCTGTGGGTTCGTTATGACTCGCGCTACAAACCCGTTTTCTGTCATTTTACTGATTTTGAATCAACGGTACTTAAGACCGAGAGAGCAATTTCCTGTCGTTGACCAATACACAACTTCTCATAACAATATCAACACTTTTTAAGCAAAAAGGTGGTGAGAATAAAGAAAATTATCAACTGAAGGATAATGTCTTGATGAACCACCTGATTCTTAGAACTAACTTTCTCTAGCTATGAAAAGTGAACAGTAATCAGGCAGGAATATTTATTTTTATTTATGCCAATGAACATTCGGCGATAAGACCCGTCGCTAAGCAACCCGACGCACTGACCAAGAATAAACCTCGCAGGATCACTGTCACGTAACTGAACTCGATTGATGCAGCGAGGCAATTCGCAGTAGTTGGAAAAATGTTTAAAAAGATAAAAAGACATCGAAAAAACCTAACTTAAGATAGTTCGTTTTCAAAGGAGTTACATCACGGCTTTCACTCGTCTTGAAAGTTTACATTTTTTATTCATATTGTTATTGTGGTGTAAAATCATTAAAGTAAAGTTCGCAGTTTGTAATAGGTCTTATCACGGTTTTCGACGCCAGTTTGACGGGTAGGCAAAGCAGTCAGAAATTATAGTGTTCGTATGGGAATCCGATAGCAAATAACTTCTTCCACAATTACATGTTACACAATTTCTCAATCACAACATTAAATTACTAAGTAGAAGATTGTATTCACCAAGTTTGAAGGATGTAGCTTTGCTAAAAGTCCCTCAGTTAATAACTGTAATTTTCCATACATTTGTCTGTAAATTTGGCTGGGTAGAGAAACGTCTAGACTAAGTTCGCGGGGAAACAATTTACAGACAAATGTATGGAAAATTACAAAAATTAGTTCAGTGACTTCTAGCAAATCTACATCCTTCAATCTTGGTGAATACAATCTTCTACCTAGTATTTTAGACATAGTATTTTAGACATAAAAGGTAAAGTATAATAGGAGGAATATAAAAAACAATAATAAATTGGAAGATAGAGCAAAACAGCCTTAAATATATTGAACTGAGGCATACAAACACTGCAATTTCTGACCGCTTTGCCTACCCGTCAAGATGGCATCGAAAACCGTGACAAGGCCTATCCGTATTAACCTTCTCCATCCTTGTTTCTTTATGGTTTATTATTATCTCTTTGGTGTTTTTCTATCTTAGTAAACTAATGTTTCCGGGTTTCCTTCACTGAATTTAAAGATAATTTTGTACGTTTTTTAACACCAGGCTCTATTTTTTGTTATTTACCAGCATGAGTGTTCTTTCTTGGTGGCTGTCTGTTGTTCTCGCTGCCACTTTTCTAAACTCCCCCTCCATGACAAATACCTACAAAAAATTAAACCACGGGGATACAATAAATGCCGTTTCTCTTACAGAATACACAATTTGAGAAAACATATCGAGCACGTGCAACAAGATACAAACCAGTTAAGCAGGTTACTCACACGACTGGCTGTTATAAGTGGATAATCTTCTCCTATCCTATCCTGGATTTCCAAAAGAATCTTGAATCGCTCCTGTTGTTGTGATTAAAGAAGAGACAGGCATTCAGCTGATATTCAATTGACAATGGCTACCAATGACAGAACGCTAGTAAACGAACACCCCTGCTTTGTATGAACCTTCACAGAAACTTTTAGGCGATGATTAACCCGAATTTTTATAACATACCAAAAACATTCGTTCCTCGCCGGGTTGTATGCTCCAGGGAGAGGGGACTCGGTCGGGTATAATCGCTGTCTCGCTAAGGGTTGCCGAAAACACAGATTTTGGTCAAAGTATTTTTAGGGTGCACTCTAAGAAAAAAATTATAATAAAAAATGCTTTTATGTCTGTTTTTAAGCTCGATATCTACCGCTCTCTCGAGTCCTGCTTACAGTGGAACCTCGATTTAACGAACCTCTATTTAACGAAGTCCTCGATATAGCGAACGATATTCTAAGTCCCGGTCAAAGTTACAGTAAAATGTATGGAATAGAACCTCGATATAACGAACCTCGATACAACGAATTCTTCGATATAACAAACAAAATCCGGAAGCCCAAACGTAATATCTACCTCGATATAACGAATTGCAATGTAAATAAACGCCGAACAGATCGACAGTCAACAAATCCTTTAATCCTTATGGTAAAGAGACAGCAACCTTTCAGCCAACGGCTTATTATATGTTATAGACATTGATACTATAGTATTTCCACAGAAGTGACCTGTGTTGCAAATGAGTCATTAACTATAACCTCGATATAACGAACATTTTGGTTGTTTCCCCTCAAATTTGTTATATCGATATAACGAACCCTCCATTTAACGAACAAATTTTGGCCGGTCCCTGGCGACTTCGTTAAATCGAGGTTCCACTGTACTAGCGGAAGCACCTTTCCTGAACAAGGGCTGGGAATCGAGCCTATTCAGGTGTACCTTTTAAGGTCACATGAAGCTTGACCCACACCCACATTGGTCTCCTTTAGGGGTTTAATTTAAAGGAGCATTCTCGACTTTTTCATGTGGGAGTTGCCTCACGGCGCTTGTCTATGTTTTTCCTGCCGGCTGAGCTCGCGAAAGAGGCAGGAAACGAAGTTTTCTCACTCTGAATGAGGAACCTTGGTATAAGGCAGGATGTCAGTTTCACGCTCGGTCACGTGATTCAGTTTTTCTTTTCTTGCCAGACAGTGCACCAGTTTACCCACCCTCCCACCCCTTCGCGAGTTATTGCCTAGAGTTTCTAGAAGTGTATCAACGTTTGGGTAGATGTCTCCTCTTGTCGACTTCAATTCTGTTTTCGTTGTGATGTCGATAGAAATATCGCATTGTCGTGTGGCAGACAAAATGCATTCAGTGTGTGAGAAATAGTGTTTTTTCAGTTAGCACTAAGCTACAATTGTTATCCCCCCCCGTACCCCCCCCCCCCCCCCCCTCTCTGCCACAAAACATAGCTTACCGTCTTTTTCATGCTGTCGTTAGCATGCCGAGCTGACTCGGAGATGATTTCTAAAGCATCTGAAACGACACACATTAACACAGTCACTCGGTGGGCTGAGAGACACTGACACACACAGGGAACACTAAGTCAGTGTCAGTCATTCACAATGTAGCTGACACTATTAGCAAAGCCACAGTTGCTAGCCGACGAAAAGTAACTGGAAAATGTTAACTACGTCTTAAGTCACCTAGGAAGATTGCGTGACGAGGGTATATACTCTATACTCAGCGCCGTTTACATCTGTTTCGTTTGGATTCAATCCACTGCGCATTTTAAGCCCGGCCATTCTAGTTACTTCAATCGGATTTCGCTTTACCACGATAAATTAAAAACCGAAATCACGTTCTAAGGAATATTCACCATATTCAGCAATCATTCTCAACATTTTAGGAAAGTCTGGCAATGACAGTGTCGCAATAAAGCGCTCGCATATCCGTCAAACGGGTTTTCATCATATCAAGACTTGATGCGAGTTAGTTGCTTGGTGTCACGTTTATTCAACACCTAAAGAATTATGCCACGTTTGGAAAATTCGCTGAAAGAAAATCAGCACTTTGAACCGCAGATTTTATTATTTAACAAAAATGTGAGAAAGTGAGATATGCTTGCAGAAAGTGGAAAGGAATAAAAGCATCTGCTACGTAGGCTAAAAGTGAATGTAATTTTTACTTAAGAAGTCCACCACAATTAACATACCCGAAGTGTTCTTCAAGTCACCAGAATCTTCTGGAAGCTTTGAAACGTAGTCTGAAAGTAAAAGGAAAAAAACATGACCTTGCAACTTTCAAAAATCAGCCACCATGTACATAGTCAATAATGCAAGTAGTTTACTGGACAGGTAGTTAAGGGAGAGGGGGGTGTTAGATGGGATGGGGTAGGGTGTACAGGGGGGAGGCAGGGGAGACATAGATACAGGGGGTTACCAAAATTGGATTTTATTTACAATTATATTAATAACCCATTAAGTTATTCTCGCATTTTGATTGGTTCTTTCCTATGATCTATTAGAGAACAGATGCACGATTGACGTCATCATTACAAAGTTTTTCCCTCTGTTGTTTTAAAATACTATTGCAGAAAGTTTTGAGAATTAGGATAATATTTTATGTGACTGGGCAAAAGATAAGGTACAAAAAAAGTATTGCCGAGGCATCGAACAGGTTCAAGAAGCCAGAAGAAGAAAGATAAGGCCATTTCTTTTAGAAAACGATCCAAAAAAATTTTCGAGCAGTCTCAGTCGGCATATGAATGTTGTGCTGCGTAGCACTATGAACACAAATGGTGGAACAGAGAAATAACTCTGAAGTGTAAATTTAAGTGCTAATTGACCCCATGAATAACCCCACTGGGCGTTAGCCCTAGTAAAGGGAATCAGGAAACCACACGAGGAAAAGAAAAAATCTTTTGACCTCAGTAGGAATCGAGCCCACGACCTCCGGATTAGATCTACCGTTACAGTAGATCTAATCCGGAGGTCGAGGGTTCGATTCTTACTGAAGTCAAAAGATTTTTTCTTTACCTTGTGTGGTTTCCTGATTCCCTTTACTAGGGCTAACGCCCAGTGGGTTATTCATGGGGTCAATTAGCACTTAAATTTACACTTCAACAGTTAATTCTCTGTTCCACCATTAGTCTCAGTCAGCAGTTGAGCGAGACTAAAGCACCCACAAACTTGGTCTTGGTAAGCCGAGAACCATTGCTTTATCTCGAATTTAACAAACCCAATAAACAAAATGTTTCTGAGATTAATTTATTTAAAAAATTCAACTTTTCCCAGTGTCAAAACAACTGTTGACACACTGATTGATGTCTGGAATGAAACATCAAAACATCACTTCTTAAAATCAGCTTTCTGATGCAAATGTTCCTGTCCATTTCAGGGCACAACAGCGAGCTAAGTATAGCTAACCACAGCTCATGGTCAACAGTATCGCAGCTCAAATGTGTCTCCGTCAAACTGGTTTGAGAATTACCAACCAAAGAAGACAAAAATATCCACTGTCATTTAGGCTCCTTTCATTCAAAACTAAAATCAAATGGCCTCTAGGTTGACCGCAACAACAAGTTTTCGGAGGGTATATTTTCAACTCCTGAAATTGTCAAGGTAACGTCCAAGCTTTTCGGCTCAAAGGGCTGCTCCGATGACAAATTCTGACTCGATTTTTCCAGCATTTTCTTCAAGATTTGTAGATTTTGCAGTTCAATTCGGCTTTTGCTGTAACTTTTCATTTCACGAGAAGCGACCGACACTCGAGTCAGGTTTGACAGTGGCATTATTTTTCTCGACCAATCACAATTATTTGCTATGCATAGTAAAAAATGAAATTGCTTCATTTTGTATAGATCATAGATGATGTCAAATGGCTTTTTTTTTCGAATTGGCCAAAGTGGGCAAAGGCTGGGCAAAGGTGGGGCAAAGGCCGGCTTTTGCGTTATGTTGAAGTATTTTTGAAACAAACAAAAGCTTTAAGTGTAGTAATTTGTTTCGTTATTATATAAAACAAATAGCTTCCATGTTGCCATGCATCTGTTCAGTAATAGATCACAGATGACATCAAAATGTGGTAAGGACATCAGTGACACACTCGGCTACGCCTTGAGTGCCACTTTTGTTCTTACCACATTTTGGCGTCATCTGTGATCTATTACTGAACAGACGCATGGCAACATGGAATCTATTTGTTAAATGGATATCATCTGTAAGAATGGTAAATAAAACTTTTTCTGAAAAAGTGACAGTTTAGGAATTGATCTCAGTTACATGTTTGCTGTTTTAAAACAAGACCTCTGTTTGTTCAGACCAATTTTTACTTGTTTTTTCACACTGTCGTTTTCAACAAAGAGAAACAACAACTGACTGCCTCCACAGGCTTATGCTACCACTAGCACTTCTACAAAAGAAATTGGAAGAAACTGGGGAATTTACCAACCAAGTCCCTGATATTAATTACCTTTCAGAAGTAACTGGTATCTGGGAACTCTCTGGACTGGTTCCAACATGTGATGCTGAAGCGTTAAGTGTTCACACTCTTTGGTTTTCTGAGAAAAATTACAGAAAGAGAGAAAGAGGTAGAGATGGTAGACAGTTATCAGCAAATATTTCTATTTTTTACATGGGTACCAGGCCAAAACAATAATTATGTATATTCAGACATACCTGAATCTCATCAATCACAGCTGCCATAGGGGGTGACTTTTTTGTCCAAAGTGATAAGATTTCTGTTGCTTTGTCAAAGTTTCCAACATAATGTGTGTACATCTGCAGAAAGGGAAAATGACATTATTGTTACAAAAAGCACTCAGTGTAATTGAAACTGTGCTATTTTTTATCCAACACCCTTACCAAAGCTTTCTTCTCTTTCTTCATAGATTCATTTACAATAGGCTAGTTTTCTGTGGGAGGTGTAAAGGTGCTCTTCATCAGATGGTAGGTGAAAAAGGTAAAGAGCCAAGTGGCTCATCAGGCTGAAGCTTATCCCGCTTTATGTAGCATGAAGCAAAATACTGTGAGAGTATTTCTATACCCCCCCCCCCCCCCCCCCCGGGTGGGACGCTGCTTCATGACAGGGTTATACCCCAGCATTACAGTTCACCAGTACCCATTTAGACACCTGGACAGAGAGAGGCACTGTGAGAGTAAAGAGTCTTGCCCAAGAACACAACACAATGTCTTCGGCTAGGGCTCAAACCATGGGGCCACTCAATCCAGAGACAAGCGCAATGACCATGATACTACCACACCTCGAGGAAATAATATGTTACAACTCTGCCAAATGCTTGTTTTTACCACTGATAGTGCTTTTGACATTGACTGCATATCGGTAATGGGGAAACTTGGTAAAAATGCCTGGAGATTACCAATGTGATCAATATCCCACTCAGGCGTCAGAAGTGTAAAAATTAATAAAATTTCAATGCTAACTAGTCCCCACACTACATGAAGTCACTTACCTTTAAAAAAGGTGCCAGTTCTTTGAGAATGTCTCCAATTTGATTATTAGTGGCCCTGTCATGAAACAGTTTTATTAAGAACAATTGAAAATACGAAAAGAAAAAAAAAATCCAGCATTGCAGGAGCATGATATTAAAAGCACATCAAATACGATTAATTAGCAATTGAACCTTGTTTCGTTCAATTCAGGGAGTAATCGTGCTCGTAACTTCAAATCAGCCTAATGCGCTTTGCACTAGTCCCATTTTGAAATTTATACTTGCACGATTACTCCCTGAATTGTACTCCACTCGGTCCAATTACTATTACTAATCATATTGCATATTCTTGGTTTTCACGTGACGTCAGAAAAAACTAACATTAAAAATTTTAAGTTTTTATCGTTATCAGGTAAAAGTCATTTTTACACATATATCTGCTGGACTGTCTTCAGCTTGGTAGACCGCTTTGTTTTTAAAGTACAACACGGTGTTTTCACAATGTGACATCGGCATTGTTTCTGTGCACCCTGTTACGTGCACGAAAACATCGATTCACCTTATGTTTTCAAGTTCTGAGTAACCAATGTGTTGAGAGAAGTGCCTATGGGAATGTTTTCAAGTTTAACAGATAGAAGAAATGTTTTGAGAGAGCCAAAGTAAAGTCCAGATGTTTCCACTGGTTTCCGGCCGCCATGTTGGAGTCCCTCAGACGGGCTCCAACATGGCGTCTCCATACTAAACACTATAATTTTCAGTGATACCCTTTGTCAAAAACTCGAGTTTGGAATATCGCACATCCCCGAAACTTTGGCACGTTGTTTATTTATTACTCTTCTACGATATTTCAATTTCTTGACTCAATTTATTGAATGCTAAGGCATTTTTTTTTCACTCACATTAAACCTGCTTGATAATTAAGCTTACTTGCGTGATGTAAAAGCCACCAATTAGAGTGGTTTTCAATAGACCACTTTACAGTTGTCTGCTCGGTGAACTGGCCATTGAATGGCAGCGAGGCTGGAGGTCATCTTGTTTTCTTACACACCTCACTGCTTTTGTTGTGTAAATCAAGTTGTCATAATGCTAACGAAGTAGGTGCTTTTACATGTACATGACAAAGGCAGAGAGGTCTGTATCAAAGCAAGGTCAACTCTAGCCTTGCTGCCATTCAAAGGCCAGGTCACCAAGTAGATAACTGTAAAATGGTTCACTGAACATCGAAAGTATACTTCCATTGGTTTTCATTTTACTGCAGTTGAGATTCCAGGTTGAATCTTGTAATAATATTGGTCAGTAGTAATGGTTTGGTTTCGGTGTCATGATACTCAATTGAAAACCGCTCTTAAGACAATATTTACAGGAAATTATTATTGGTTTCAAAGAGTGACATCACAAAAAGGTCATAGCTGTATCGCATTTATAATGTTGAGATAATAAGTCAGAACTCAACAAAGCTGATTAAAGTAATACCATTCTTTCATCCGTGCCTCCAATTTAGGCAACAGAAAATCTCTGTGGAGTTTATGAATAGCTTGAATATTGGAGAAGATATCATTGAGCACCTCTAGTGGCAGAGTTCCTTTAGCACAACATTTGCTTTTAATTTGCAAGTAAAACACCTGTATGTGACAGAAAACAAATTATTAAATATTAAGTAAAAAATAATTGAAACAAAAAGACCAAAAACATTCATAAACACAAATTATAATTTAAAAACACTTTGCAAAAGTTCTTTGACCTCTTTCATGCAGATATAGAATGACAATTAAATTTATAAACTAGTTAAAAGTTGTAATTTTATAATTCGTTTGACCTCCACAAAAATCACAATAGCCCTTCTTACTAATACTAACTATTAAAATTAATATTAATAATCAAAAAATATTGATATAAGATACTAATTATTAAGTTAATAGGCTATTTCACCCCCTAGCCTTGCTTACAAAATGAAAACCTGTGATATTCCCCAGTTGCCAAAGAGGGTGAAAGTTGAAAAAAGTGCACTGGAAGGAATTTATGTGTAAACAAAGTTTGGAGATGAATAATGAGCAACTCAGGAGTAATATACAGTAAATAGAGGTCCTACTATTTAGGTAAGTGAATTCTCTAACCTTGTCTAGGAGATGTAATCTTCTAACATACCTGTTAAGAAGTCAGAAGTCAATCAAGTTAAAAATTATGCATTCAAAAAATTAATTATAATAATTAATAAAATTCAAAATTCAAAATTAACTGTATTGACCTGATATAATGTGAAAATTATATATTATATTTTCTTACGCTCTTTCAGTGGTGAGAATTTCCATGGCAATGTTGTAGAGTTTCTTGCTTACAGCATCAGGGAACTCCTGTTGAAGGAAGATTCTGATGTAAAACTTGCATTTTAAATACATACAATATTATACAAAAATTAGTCAAACACATAATTTAATTTTTAAGTACAAAGAGCTAAAAAAAAATTTTGTAAGTTTTGTGATTATCAGTGTTCCAGATGGGCATGGGGTCTCCGGTGAAAAACCCCAGCTACTTGACCTATTGTAAAAAAATAAATGGAAAATTTATATTTTGTATAATGATGCGGTGTGAACAGTGGGAATTGACATGTTGGATTTCTTTATTGACAGCCTGCCTTGAAAACTTATCTAGAATGGTTACCCTGACTATAGTATCATAAATGAGCTGGCAGAAAGTTAATTAAATGTTTAATAAGCAGTATTCTGATAATAATGTACAAGCTACATGTCAAAATGTTTGCAAACTTGCATGTTGACAAATTGTAACCATTTACAATATACATGTAACATATTACCTTATTTGTTTAGTAAATTAACAACTTCCTTCAATTAATTAATATATTATATACTGTGATGTATATATGAAATAATTTATATTTGAACTGCGGTTATTGATACAAGTGAAGTATGATCCTCGCAGTAAATTTTTTTTTTTCGGGCTTCTTCTTTCCAGTTGCTTAAATTGGAAAATTTACTGCGAGGATCATACTTCACTTGTATCAATAACTGCAGTTCAAATATAAATTATTTCATATATACAATATACATCACATAACTTCACTGCACGGGAAAAATATGAACTCAATAATTTGACCTTGCTCCCAATGTGTAGCTTCATAGCTCAGTTGGTAGAGCATCGCACCGGTATCGCGGAGGTCATGGGTTCAAATCCCGTTGAAGCCCTGATTTTTTTTTTTTTCGGGCTTCTTCTTTCCAGTTGCTTAAATTGGAAAATTTACTGCGAGGATCATACTTCACTTATATTATATACTGTAAGATGAAATTTGCATCATTTACATGAGTAGGTAATTCATGTAATACTATACCATTTATAAAATAATTCAACCTTTAGTGGAAGCACATAACATTTTTGAAAAATTCAATTATATTGATCAATAATATTAATCAGAAGATCAATTTTAACTTGTAGTTATTTGTTAAAGATCAATATCAGGCCCAATGTTGTAAATATAATTTACCGGTAATTTGTGTTATTTCTAATAATTCCAATCTATTATAAATCTCCCTTTAACAAACAGTTTGCCTAATGTGAAGCAATCCTTATACAAATGAAACTGCACTGTATGGGGTGTCAATGTTTAAAAACCATTGTACGGGTAACCTAAATACTCTTTAACTTTCATACTGTCTAACTTTGAGCAACCATAACAAATAAGACACCTTCTCAAGCCTGCTTCTAGTTAATTTTGGAGTCTGTAGATGGAATCCTAATATGTGACAATTCAAATGAAAGCTATTGGATCTTCAATTGGCGCATGTAGTGAATTTTAAAGGGACACTATCATTATACAGCGCACGCGCGAACTTGACTGGTTTCTTTCATCGGGAAACAATAGACCTGTCACTTTGTCGCGTCATGCCGACGCAACAAAGTGACAGATAACTGCTATTTATATCGCATTTGCCACTCGCATTCATCTCTCAATTACAGGAAGAAAGGTCAACTTGCTCAACTAGTCAGGGAAAGCGTCTTGTTTTTTTCATGTTAAACCACAAATAAAAACTGTATTGACCAATATAGTGGTGGAACACGTGAAAAGCCGCATGAGTAATGCAAAAACAAGACAACGGTGAGTCCGTGGTTCATAACAAGCCTGAATATGCTGATGAACAAATTACAAAACTGTCCTGATAGCTAAAAACAAATAAATCGCAGTCAATCTCACAGAGAATATCTGAGCGAAGAGAACCTGATAGAATGTCTGAATATCGAGAAAGAAAACCAAGGAGTAAAGGTCTGCTTGTTCGAGTGAAATGTCAACAAAGAAACCCTCGCACGAGCACTATCCTTTCACTATCCTTTCGGTTTCTTTGCAAAAATCCTGCTATGTCGCTGGTTCCATAACTTCTCAGTCCTTTCCCGATTTTCTAAACCTTTCTGAGAGCTGCTGGGAGAAAGCTGTCTTCGTCCAGTGCCATAACACTTCCCCTCCACTCGAAGTTCCATCAAATGGCATTGAAGTTAACACGGAAAGGTCTCCATTACAAGAACCGTGTATCACTGATCTTTGAGTCTGAGAAGTTTTAGGGCAAAGCCAAAGTTGATTGAGGACGATGCAAAGGGATTTGTGAAAGCTCTATACCAATTCTCGCATCTTTGAATTCTTGATGACCTAAACAAAAATCAATCTCTTGCGCATGATTGTGTTCCTTCATGTGACTATTAATAATTAATAGTCACATGAAGGAACACAAGGAAGTTAAGGGTGAAACTGAAATTATTATGATCATAACTTACAAGAGGCTCAGCATCACAAGAACTACCATGGCTTGACTGAGAGTCACGTTTTTGCTGCTCATCCTCCTCCTCATCATCATCATCAAAATCACTGCCCCACTCATCCGTGTCGGAATCATCACTATCATCATCATTTTCATGGCCATCAAAACCATCTGCACTGACAACTATTTCAGTTTCTGAAACCACTTGTGGTGAACTTTCTTCCTGAACTTCTTCCCTTAAGCTCTCCTGGGGGAAAACATGCACTCTGGACCATGTATTTTCATCAAAAGGCAGAGGGTCTGACTCACCCCTACACCGTTTGAGTGGATCTCGCATGAAAGCCCTTGGAGGAGGTCGTGTAGGCATTTCAGTCTTCACTTCTGATTGCTTTACAGTTATACAGTGAGTTTGTATTTCATTTACCTTCAAAGCTGATGTCGATTTTGTTGTTGGTGTATTGTTATTAAGTGCTTCTTCTAGCTTTTTCTTCACTGTTGTCTTTGCAGTTTTATTTGAATTAGCAAAGTCCTGGTTAACCTTGTGAAGTGGATTCAAGAAATCACTCTCAGTTATTCCATGTTTGTCTTCAGTAATATCACTTTGAACAGCCTCAAATTTTTTCTTTAAATCTCCAACTTTTGTGTTCTTGCTGCTGAGTGATGGATCAAAGAACAGAGGTCTGTTGATGTCTTTATCCATAACATTAACAAAAGCTGTGCTGCTTTCTGGATGACTCTGTCTGTTTACGTTTCCATTCTTTCCTTGAAACAACCCTTTAGCATTCAATATCACAAGCGTACCAGGTATTTCAGGATCTGACATCGTACGGGACTGCCTAGTGATATTTCCTCTTTCCTTCACTTTCTTGTATGCCACAGGCTGCCCATCTTGGCTTCTTGCCCGTGTAAAGTGCGAGTCTTGTCTAGCTGTCTTAAACTGTTGAGCTCTTTGTTGAGCTATCAGGTGATACTTATCAGCCGAATTTTGATCCATTACATCTCACATACCTTCATAGATGGAGGATCTACACACACAAAAAAAACAATGAATACAGTAAAATATTATTTTAATTTCCTTACTTACTTTCCTTCCTTATTTTATTTTCCTTACTTATATGTGTTGTCCGTAACTGTGCTCACATTGTGGGTGGCCCCTCTGCAATTGGTATAGGATTTAATGGAGCCAAAACCAATTGTGAATTGCATGCATTTTAGGCATCCTACTGATGAACAGTTACAACCCGTAGATACCTTTTTAGCAACTACTACAATTTGCCGTCTGTTCACTTTGAATTCAATTGATGTATTGAAATGAGAAGTTTGGCAGACATAAAGAACACAATCCATGTTGTTTGAAGCAATATAAATTTGTAAGCTTAATCGGACCGGCGATGGCAAGACAAATTTTAGTTTTATCTTGTACGGAAATAAAAGCCAAATTATTGGTCAAAACAGATCAAATGCAAATTGAAAAGTACATGTAAGCTTACATGTACATGTGCTCTCGTCAAGAGCTAATCGCAACAAGTGCATGATCATGAAGAAACTGAAATAATAAAAACATAAGGGTGTCGAGCTCGCTATATTTTTACACAAATGGAGTTTTTAACGAGCTAGATTGCACGTAAACTTGATTCGATTATCGCTCAATATTGTCATGTTAGGGCGCTCGTTTACTGTATTAGTAACAATCGATCCACAACAGGAAATAAATCCAAAGCTTAGTGAAAAAGCTGCACAGTAAGACCAGATGAATTTGAGGTCGACCAAGTGCACAGTCGCCATTTAATTCTGTAATCACTTCCGGGGAAATATTTTGCACGCATTAAATTAATTCCAGCGTGTTTCTTTCGATCGCTCACGCATACCTCAGATCACGAATGAAGTGTACAATCCAAAAACCTGCTTTTCTAAGCCAACACATATGAAGGCTTAATTATTTATTTTCACTGCAGTTTTCGATTCGTTATTTCCTGTTTGTGTTCATGACTCATGAATGTTTCTGAAAGAACCAGAAGGTTCAAACTATCGATCAGGCGGAATCAGCTAAAACGACGCGCCAAAATCCAAAATCGATCGAAACAGAAAATTCGCTTATTTGATCTGATAATTGGAAAGGTGTTTTAAATTTAGAATTGTGATAATTTGACATTTAAAATAAACAAATTCCTTGATCAAAGAGTAAGTCGTTAATTATTGATGAATCTTACTTCTGTCAAAAATGTTCCACTCGAAGTCACAGCGATCGAATGTACCTATACAATTTAAAAAACGCAAGAAAATGTTTATATTATTAAGACAATTCACTGGATAAAACTTACCATGTTAGTAAAGGATGGATCACATCTCTTCCGCAACATGCAAAATTCTTCAAATGAAGGAAGTGAAAACAAATGAGCACTCAATTACGCCGCCATCTTGTCATATCCCAAAGCAGTACACAACGGGAACCTCGTTCTTAGGGTCGCTGGTGAGAAAGAGTGGCGTGAAGAAGAGGGGAGGGGAGGGGGAGTGGATGAAATTTTACCTGAGGTATGTCATCACTCTGACTCTCTGAGCGCGATCTGCAAAATTTATTCTCGCCTGAAAAAGGGGCTGAAATTTTAACTGATGGCTAAGAAATCGCCGAAAAAGTGAACTCAGATTCTCGCACCTCATTCAGAAACTCTCACAAACTCCACCTCTTCACACGTCTGCTTTTTTTTATCGTTCCCGTCCCGACCCCACTGACCGAGTTACGCGGTAGCCTGAAACAGGCTAGAAAAAAACAGGATAGACCTCTACACGAATTTGAAAATGAATGTAAGCGTTGAATGAGAATCCGATGCCAACTTGAAATCTGATTTAGTAACACATTTACAGTCTCCAAAACTAAAGATGGCGCACTCCCGGGACGGAGGGGGGGGGGGGGGGCCGGGGGCTGTTCCCCATATAAAAAGGACGGGGGTACTCGTCGGAAACTCTGAAAAGAATCACGAAGAGGTTCCCGGAGGTATCAAGATCCTGTTTTGTGAGCGTGGCTTGAGTTTTTTCTTTTTTTCTCTCCCCTGAGAGGTACCAGTTCTAAAACAACTCGCTACCTTCTGTCATATTCTAGCGGCTCAACTGGCCCTGAAAGCTACCGCAAAAGCTCCAACTGTGGACGTCGGCTTCCGAGGCTCAACACCCTAAGAAGAACTCCCTCTCCCCCCGTCTTTTTTGGAGTCCCACCCCCTTGGGGCGCACTCAACAAATTTGTCTGTAAATTTCTTACACTTGCTTCCAAGTCTAACTTGAAGAGTCATTTGGAGCGCGAGTTTTCCCAAGGCTCGATTTTGGCGCTCTCCAGCGTCGACTCCGGGAAGGAGAGCAGGCCCCTTTTCCGAACAGCAGCTGGAAAGGGAGTCCGACAGAGAAACAAGAGGTTACTAGCATGACTAGTATTGGAGCGAGAAAAAACGCTATAAAAACACTTTTCTGTATTTCATTGTAAAAGAAAATGTCATATGGTGAGTTTTATTACAAGTAAGCTCTAAGTTGACAACTCCTAAATTTCTCATAACGGCTGCGTAGAAATATACAGAGCTTTAAGCGCAATGCCTTCAAAACATTATTAAATTTACTGTAATTGTATGTCCAATTTAAGTCTTCAAATCCTCACTTCAGTAGAGGCAGGTGACAGAGACAGTGCATGAAAGTTCCTCAAAGAAGACCGTTACAGTCACGTTGGTCACGCAAACCAAAGCACGAATTTCATTCCTGAAGTCGATCAGTACGTATAAGCGCCCTGGTCGATGCTATAGCACAAGGAAATCTTTCAGTAAAGTTTGTCTTCTCTTCTCTGCTATGTCCATTTGATTTTCAAAGTCCTAGGAAACAAGAATATGACGAGATCACCATAGGAATTTTGAAAGGGAAAAACAATTCTGGGAACGAGGCTGATTTGATGGCCCATATTGAAATCGTAGTGCGCATCTTGAAAAGTTCAGGCTAAATACTTGGCCGTTTGTAATCCGTGTCAATCTTCTTCACCCTTAACCATCCGTGTTTCTTTAAGATTTATAATTGTTTCTTTAGTGTTAATAGTAATTACTATTTTCAGGTTTTCTTCATTAGGTGTCCAAAGCAACTCAAAATACGACTGCCCTCCTTTTAAGCATTTTACGTTCGCCGTTTGGAACCCCTCTCAATCTTTCGAATCCTTGTTTCTTTTTCCTTTAATACTCCCTCGACGGTGTTATTCTACCTCACTATACTATCATTACCGAGGTTTAATTCCTTTGAAAGGTAGACTGGCGGATCGTTGTAATACTGAAACGGTTAATAAACTCTTTCATTTCAATTTCCTCACATCTTACGGGCAATCACTTATTGAAATATTAATGTTTTACAGGACTCGGTTAGGCTTGTCCATTTATCCAGACATACTTTCAATTCAAACTTCGATCAAAAGGCAATTAAGTTGTTGTCCTTGTTACAATTCAACTTGCGCGGATAAATACATGTTACTTCGAACGTTCCGTCTGAAAAAAAACATAATACAGTGTACGTGTAATTCACAAAGTATACGCACAGTTAATCATAAAAATTACAATTTCCTCGATTGTAATGGTTTAAAAAACTCCTATTCTTCCACTAATTCACTTCCCAAGTTGTTATTGGACAGTTTGTTATCGGACAGTTCAATAGGCCAATCACATTCGAAGTTGTAGTTTTAATCAACCAATCACATTTAAAGTTATAATGACGTGCGTGGGTGCGCGCGCTTGCTTTTGTGTTATTGGCGCCTAATTACCTGTAGTATGTTTTTCATCTCCTTTGTAGGTATTTTAATGAGAATTTTCCCCTTCTTTCATAACTTGGCTATTCTTTTCTCGAAAATTGCAATTTTTATGATTAATTGGTAATAAGACTTCGTGTCGTCCAATTCGGTCTGTAATCATATTCGTGATGAACAATTCAGACTCCCGCTTCGCGGTCGTCCGATTTTGTTATCACTCGTATGATTACAGACCGAATTGGACTCCACTCAGTCCTATTACCATTACTTATGGCCCGTTATAAACAATAATTGGATGAGGTTTTTGAGATATCGGGAATAATCAAGGTCGAGGCAAGTGTAATCAGCCGAGGCCGGAGGCCGAGGCTGATTACACTTGCCGAGACCTTGATTATTTCCGATATCGCAAAAACCGAATTCAATTATTGTTTTATAGAAAATGTGCGTGAAATGCAAGTAGATTTTATTTGTGCTTCTAAAAATACAAGGACAAACGCACCAAGGGGCCGCATCTTTCGAAACCATTCAAGTGCTCGCGCTCTTTAGTCAAAGGTGTATTACGCATGCGCACTGCGCGAGGTATAATCTGCACGTATAACTGGATTTAACAATTATTCGCCGAAGGCGAGGTGAATATTGTAGAATAATCCCCGAGACGAAGTCGAGGGGATTATTCGACAATATTCACCGAGCCTCAGGCGAATAATTGTTTTAGTATAATTTCAGAGCTGAACAACAGAGAATAACGGACTAAAACATAACGACAGGGACCCAATTGTTCGTTTGTATACACGTATGCATCTATTTAGTCTTAAGAGAAACCATGTAAACTTAACATCGATTGTAAATCAGTTTACTTATCGGGTTTGGCAGTAAAACAATCAAGCAAAACACTACGAAAAAAAATTCTTCCAGTACCTTTGCTTTATCGCTGTTGACTCCATCCACAGGTGTTATCATTGTCTCAAAATGAGTAGCTTTAGTTTGGAGAAAAACAGATTTCAGTCAATCGGTCCGACCTGCTGGCAATCAACGTAAGTCACGTAACCACTGCGCTTACGACTCTTAACTGCCTCGAACGCGAGTTCTTGAAAGGATTTTTGGTCCAACGATGACAGCAGTCATTGTGAAAATTGGGCTTAGAGTGATAACTTCCGAATAGGTGAAAAATTCATTCACCAACTGCCGCCATGTTTACTTGCCGAGATAGCAAAGGTGGCGAGCTTAGTGGCCAGGGCTCGAAAATGTTATATTCACCGCGTAGAACGGTGAATATAACGTCATATAAGGAATCGCTGAACCAATCAGATTGCTGGAAACTCTTTGTTCAGCTCTGAAATTATACTAAAGCAGATTATACCCTAATCATGCTTGTCCACAAAATCACGCGAATTCTTAAAATAAGCAGGGGACTCTTGACCAATCAGAATGCTGATAGTGAGTACAATGCATAATAATAACACTAACTGCAGCATTCGAGTTTGACTCCGTTGTTTTGGAAACGTAAAACACTTACCCCTCTGCAATAAAGTTCGTCTCTCTCTAACTTCCAAGACAAATTTTCTATTTCCAGTTCCAGCTGTGCTTGCTGATATTCAAACTGTTGAAAAGAAAAAAAAGCACACAAGTTAGAAAACGTTTGCAAGGAAACCTTACGAGCTAAACCGTTAATAGCCACCATAAATTAAGACTCAGCCATCGGCGAGAGAATGTAATCTTAACAGAAATATCATGTGGTGTGTAAGAAATCTTTAGTTACCAGTCTTTTCCTGTCGTCCTCCATGAAGTATGCATAAGGATAGGTATACATCAGAGTGTAACGGCACTGAGGAGATAAAAACGGTTATATATTGAGAGTGTACAACAAAGTATCGATCCGACAACTCAAGTTAACGAGGATGTCTGCTGTCAAAAGGATTGACCGTATCAAGTTTTAACCAATCAGAATGAAGGCGCTTTTCAAGTAACCAATCAAAAGTAAATCCAGTCCAGAGTTGACTGACGTAAATTATTTTCCCGCGCTTTTCACCGGCTGCACGATTCATGACATTACTTTCCGATTGGAGCATCACACAAATCTCGGCTGTGGTGATTGGCAAGCAGTTTTTAATTTTTGCGGGAAAACAACAACAAATCACACACGGACCTCTGCAAGAGCTACGTCATCACTATGACAGCGTACATGGAATACTTCTAGACGACTCTCGAGCACGCTAAAAGCGCCGTTCATTTAATTGCGCAATAAAAAAGTCACTGCGTTCTTACCTTTGCTAATAACTGCGCTGCATCTAGAAGATACTGCCAGTCAATCCAAGTACCGATATTGTTGTTTACTTTTTCCTGTATTTTTTGAT
The DNA here is from genome assembly GCA_022496165.2 of Catalaphyllia jardinei. NCBI lineage: Eukaryota > Metazoa > Cnidaria > Anthozoa > Scleractinia > Caryophylliidae > Catalaphyllia > Catalaphyllia jardinei. The sequence goes on from JAEMPF020026890.1 coordinate 20,543, forward strand.
TGATTTTTCGCCTCGTCTCTTCCTCGCGTTTTAGACTGTCCGCATGGTTTTGCCACTAGAAAAAGAGATAATTTGACACGATCAAACTATTTTTGTTTTCTTGAGTGTTGGGACCTTTTAATTTATGTTAAATCTGCAAGGACATGTGTAAGGCCTTTGAAAACAAGGAAACATTGTTGCGGAAACATTGTTTTCCAAAATTAATTCCTTGGCACACGAACGGGGAAATATTTGCTACGGAACTAAAACGTTTCAGATAAAATTAAGAGACAGATTTTACTTTAACTGATCAGGGAAACAAAATTCACTTCCGCGCCAAATTTGTTTACGCGCTCAAATGGAAAAAACATTTCAGGAATCAAAATTTGTTCGCAACAATGTTTTATAATATTTTGACGCGTTTAGAATGCCAAACGTATTGCCAGGAATCAATGGTCATTTAGCCAACTGTAAGCAGATAGATAGATTTTTTGCAGGATTGAAAACCGTCAGTTTCCAGGTATTTAGACTTTGAAATTGCTTGAAGTAATATATCAAACACAAGAGACAGTGTTTTTTGACGAATTTCGATTCATCTTCTCAGTCGAAGCAAAAACTAAGGAGTAAACGGGGAAGTAAAATCGTCAAAATCTATGCTAATTTTAGACCGGGTATCCAAACCTTCCTTACGGTTGTGATTTTCTTTGTTTTAACTTGATGAAATATTAATGAGTTTGGGAAGGCGATGTAATATAGGACTGAGTAATGGGTTTCTGCGCGACAACTTGAAAGAAAGTGCTACCCGTCCTACTTGGAGTTAAATTCCTTTTTCCAGAAACAGTCGTTATCACTGAACAAAACACATTATCCAAATATGAATCCTTTTGACAAGAGATTTCGAGTTTCCATATCACTAAATGCAGTGAGTTTTGCCCCTGATTTTTAGCAAAGGAGTGAAAATACATTCTCTCTCTTCTCGGCAGTGCATGTCCCACACTGCGCGGAAGAAATCTAAAAATGCAGCGTTATGTTTACAGTTACGGCTTCCGTCCACACTAATCCGTCACAAAAAGGAAGCTTTTCGAAAACGCTCTTCAAACGCTCTACATATTCCTCCTGCACATTGTGGACGGGCCCTCGGATGGCCAAACGACTCTGAATATCATTGACTACCAGCTAGCTGGTATTTTGCCTCCATCAAATTTTTCCACTCTTGCGCGGTTGGTCTAGACGCGTCACATGACTGAATATCCCCCAGCTAAAACTGGGGAATGTCCGAGTGATATTTCCCAATTTTCAAAATCGCGCAAGTTGTGAAAACTATAGATAATAAAAACAATTGCCCTCATTTGGCGCGAAAATGTGTTTGGATATTTGTCCTTGGACATCATCTGTTCCTCAAAGCTCACAGTTTTCCTCGAGCTACATTGTACTTTCTCGGAAAACTGTTCCCTTCTCGCAACAGAAAATGTCTGTGAACAATCCAAGCATATTTTCGCGCCAAATAGAGGCTATTGTTTGTTGATTTTATTTCTGAGTATCACGTACCCTTTCAAAATAGAAAAGATATTTCTTTAGCGCTTCCCTAGCTTGGATACCAGCGGACTCGTTAACAATGTTCGGATTGGATTTATATCGACTGCATTCGTAATATTCTGATCCATGGTTCTTCCAGTCTCCACAACACATCCAGCAAAAATCTGCGACCAATATACATGTACATACAGAACATCAAGTCAATAATATATCTGAGTTACTGACAAGCTTGTTCAGTACAGATGGCTGGCTGACTAACCCTAACCCAAGTTCTTTCTTCACGTTTTTATGGAGCGAGACAGGTCCATAAACTCGCAAAAAAAAGAACTAGGCCAACATCACGCAATCTTGCCTGAACAAGCTTGATCATTGAACGATTTTCATGAATTATATGGCTTACAGTGAAATTTATCTTGCGGGACAGAGCGGGTAGTCCCGAACGATAGCGCCATCTCGCCCACTTGGGTAGCCAATTACAGTGCAGGATTTAGTTAATCTTGCCTGCTGATGAGCTTGCCATAAAATAAGATAAGTCACATTTTAAAGAAATGCTACAGTGCTTGTCAATCTTGAATGTTATAATGCACCAAGAAAGAAATTTTATTGATCAGTGACACAGGAAAACTCTGAGCTCTACCACCTGGATCTCATCTCAGGAGTGGGTTGAAAATGGCAGTGGCTATTTGTTACTAAATTAACTGCCAAGTTCTTGTTTGTCTGTAGTTACCAATCATTTGCACGATTAAGAGATTAACTGCGACAAAAAGTGTTCAAGACTACTTCTGAATCATAACTTATTTCACAATTAAATCTACAAGTAACAGAACATAAAACTAAGAACGTACCGTGTTTACATTTGATACATTGCTAAAGAATAATAAAAAACAAAAATGTTAGAGGTGAAAAAGAGAACTAACCAAATTAACAAGAAATAAAAGTAGCTCAGAATAAACAATTAATTATTAATAATAATTAAACGTTTCTCTTACCATGTGATTACAACCACCGTTCTTTTCAATACAGCTTCCACAATTCGGACACTAGGCAAAAAGAAATATATAGCAGCTCAGCAAAACCAGTTGTTTTAGACCTACATTTGTTAACCAACTGAGAAATAAATATACAAATTCATATTATGATCAAACTGTAGCCTGCACCTGTCAACAAAACAATGTACTTCATATCATGTGCATGTACAGCTTAAAGGAGGCTCCATGGCTTCAAGATTTAATATTGACCTTAAAGCTTGATCACTGCTGCATTATTTTCCCCAACAGTTTAAAGATCTAATACTTACATCTTTTGTGTTAGCTGTAATATAATTCGCTGTCTCGGAGTCGTCTTCACACTTTGTGAGCCATTTCTTAATTGTATAACAATCGGTTGGAGCGTGGTATTTTTCACCACACATAAAACTGTAAGAGACAAAATTAAACAGATAAAATAGAGTTAATGTAACCAAATACCTGCAATGTCTCACTCACAATATAGAATTCATGGTACACACTGTAAACGTGGTACATCTACTTTCTGGTAATTGAATTTTCACGTATAAAATTACTACTTATCAGCTCAGAGTTCTGAATAAAATCTTAATGTTACCATATCTACATTGCATGTGTTATTTTCTGTGTTAATTCTTTCAGATTAGATAATGGTTTTGACTACCTCGAAGATAGAAAATTTCCCAATTCTAAGGTGCTGTAAGATTTATTTGCAGTTCATTGCAGTAGGTTTTTTAGATACTCACCAAAATACTGAATTGCAATTTGAACACCAAATTCTTTTTGCTTTAGGTTCCACTACTTTTACCAGGTAACCACAATCATGGCCTGGGCACCATCTTATCAAAGGATGACACTAAAAAGAAAAACACAAAAATAAGATAAACATCAATAAATAAAACACCCGCTAATCTTATGCTCACTTTTTGTTACCTTTAATGTATGCATTAGAGTTCTTCTAGAAGTTTGACCTGGAATGAATGAAGATCACTAGCCTCGCATGTCAGCTACTTGTCTGTCTACTCATGTAAAATTACTGTGAAAACCTGGAAAGTGTGAGCACCAGAACTATTTATGGAATTTTATAGTGTAGCAAGGAAAAAGCCAATTAGGCATGAGAAAAACAACAGCCACAAACAGCAACAAAGTGAATTGATTATCTTGTGGTTTTGAGGTTTGCTTGGTCTGTATTCTGAACTTAATTATGATTGGTCAGTACACAATAGACTTGTCACAATCAAATCAGAGTGTTCACAGTTTTTTGACTGATGTGCAGTATTTTGTATTGGAAGATACATAAATTACATCATAAAATGAGGAACAAAAATGTTATTCTGCCTTTTTTAGCCATATGATACAACATTCTAAAAATACAGATTAAAACAGTCATTTGATCATTAATTAAAGAGCTTGATTTACCTTTACTTCATCATTGAAAAGAAATTGTCTATATTTTTCTCGCACAGGTCCATTTTTTAGTATTTTTAGAGCCATTTCTTCCCCAATTAATAGATTACAGTTCATACACTCAATACCTGAAAGACAAAGGATAGTCTTCTAAATGTTACACACCAATTTTAAAAAAAACTTTCAACAAATCAAATCTCTGGACCCCAATGCTGTCAACCCAGCCCTGTCAAAATGTTTTGTAGTTCAGGCAGGATATCACCAAAAGCCACAAAGGGACCTCTTACTCCAGTCTAAATTAGATGCTTTAAAATAATCTACATGTACTATACTGTACACCTGTAGGTGGGTGCTTGAAGTGGTAACAGTGTCAGTTGTTGACCCTACTTGAAAGCAGCTTCTCTTCCACCTGTGTAATTACTGAATTTGATATTTTTAAAATAGTAAGGCATTCTTGTGGATAGAGTTAGTCTATTTAACAATTAGATAATGAGCTCATGATTTCTATCACACACAGAAATCAAGAGCATGATAGAAACATGATTTTTAACCAATTAACAAGTATTTTGCTTGGTCTATTTTCTATTACAGTTTTAAGGAACACAGCTGTATTGTAAGGATAGGTGCCATCTTTTTTCCTAAGGAACAGATGAATAGCTTTACACAGAAGCCAGCTGAGATCATGAAGCACGTACATGTGGCCGATGGTGATTGTCACTGAATCAGTCTGCTGCTCTTGACAACCCTATAAAAACCTACCAGTTGTCCAAAACTTTATCTAAATCCTCTTCACAGACACTTCGAAAATGCAAGGAAGCAGCTGTCATTTTGTTAATAAGCACATACTGCTATCTTTCTCAGAATAGATAAAGGGGGTAGAGTAGCCAATCAGAGAGTTGTATTTGTGATAGAACACCAGTAGATTTCAACTTTTCTGTCTAAGACATGATAGAAACACAGGGTTAACATGAGAGAATTTACATTTTAAAGATCAAGGTAAAAAAGGTTGTTTTTCTTTTTTTATCATGGTATTTTCTAAAACAAATAGAAAATGTGTCCTCTGTATTTCTATTTAGTTCAGCACTCGAAGCTCGCTTTTTCAAAAAGTCACCTTTTGGTGACCTTTAATTGTAAAATGGTCACCATAAAAAAAATTCAGTCGCCAAAAAAAGAAAACATGAAGGGGAGGACACTTCATGACATATTACATGTTGCCAAAAAAGGGGAAGACACTTCATGACATAGTACACAAATGGCTAATGCGCCGAACGCCATGTTTTCATAACTCACTCTGCTGCAGTAAGTTTACCAATTCATGTAGAGTTTCTGAATGACGACGACAGGGGTAAAGAGAAAGACAGGTGATTCCGCCACTTGTGCTATTGATTTAATACGTCCTACTATTGATAATTTTTCAAGTTTCTCTTTTAATCTGTTGGTCGCCAATTGGCAACTTCCGCCAGAATTTTGGTCGCCAAATATTTTTTCATTCGCCATGGCGACCAAAATGATTGCAGCTTGGAGTGCTGTAGTTACAGATTGAAACACTTGTGTGGAACTTTAGGAGAACGCGAAAATTTTATAAAAACACTTGCCTAACTGCTCGTGTTTCCACAGCATTTAGACTCGTTCTCCCCAACTTCCAATCAAGCTTGATCTATACCATGGCAGAAACATGGAACATGTTTCCTATTTTTCAAATAATGTTGTCTACAGTTATGAGTACAAACCAGATGATAAGCCAATCTTTAGTTGATTAACACAATACAACATCCAGCAATCATCACAAAATGAATGACCACAGGAAGCGCTTGTAGTGTTAGACTTTGTACCACGCTGAAAGCACACTGGACAGTAGAATGATCTTGATGTCTGTAGGGTGGGACAGACACCATGTTACAATATTTTAGATGTTATTGAGCCATCATGAGTCATGTTTTGACTATTCACCATGAAAGTTGGACAGGCACTATGACTCACAGATGTAATGATCAGTGCACTAAATTCCTGATAAAAAAGGCTGGTTTTAATCCCTGAGGTATTGTGCTGCAAGCTCTCACAGTGCCGCTTTTCACCCAGGTTTATAAATGGGCACTAGCAAATTTAATCCTGTGGGTACTCCTGCAATGCACTACCATCCCACCCAGGGAGGGGGAGAAAAGAAATACTTAATATACTTAATACTTACAGCTGGAACGACAGAGTTTTCTGGAATAATTCTTCCCTCGACAAGCAGCCCAACTGGATCAACTCGGTGCCTGTGAGATAAGACAAGGTATTGGAGAATTCTTGTCTTCAAGACTACATGTAGATGGTATTTTGGACAACATGTACATCTCTGTCTAGCTCCTGTAGCATGGAACATTACACTGTGGCATTACTACTGCTGTCAAACTGACATGTCAGATTCCAGGTTCCAGTGACTGGATCACTGGGCAAGACACTTTTCTCTCCTGAGTGAGTACCAGGAGGTGTAACCCTGCGATGGACTAGCATCCCAACCAGGGGGGAAGTAGAAACACTCCTAGTAAATAATGCTAGAGAAACTGGGAAAGTTCCAATGGTATGAGCCAAATAGCCTGATCAGACTGGATTTTGCTTGATGTTGGGGTCTTATTGAATACCCCCACTCCCTGGCCCCAGGGGGATTGGTTCCTATGGGAATAAATAGCTGCACTCTTTCACCTACACCTCACAAGGCTTTCCCATCAGGACAGTTTGAAAATAGCACATCACAACAAACAGGAACACATCAAGCTTATTTCATGGAGTTTATTTACAAAAACATTATTTGAAAAAATATAAAATTAGCATTTATACATTGATCAATTCAAATTGGCAGATATATTTAAGCATTACGTTAGTTATTGTAGAGAGGGAAAACTTTTTATTGCTTAATGTGTTTCGAGTTAATTAATAAACAATAAAAAATGCCATCACCAGCTGGGCTGCACACAGTTCCGTTTTAATCTATTTATGAACGCAATGCGCGCACGTTTACCTTTCCAATACCTTCTCCGTATTCCAGTCGTGTTGAATCAGCAGGATTCTGGCCACAGATTCCGATACCTTGAAAAACATTTAACAAATCATTACGTTCGTAAAACAAATGAAGATTTCTTAACATTCACAACTGTACCGTGACGTCGGGTACGTACATTGTCGATCGAGAGCCATCATGGATTACGAAAGTTTCAGGTGGTTCTTAAAGAGATCTCACCTTTATCTCTTGACAGATCTTAGCCACTAAAGAATCGAATATCTCCTGAGCCTCACTAGAATCAATAATCACGAATTCAAAACTTTCAGGGTCTTCCTCTTTGTCTGAAGCCATTCCTTCATCCTCATCTCCATATTTGTAGTAATAGTCGTCTTCGTCTTCGTCGTCATCATCATATTCGCTCGATTCAGGATCTGCAGAGTCCTGCGACTCTAGATCGACCGTAGACATCTTAAACCCTCAAAAAGCTCTACAGGGAACTATAAAAACATGGATAAACAACTACTATTAACTTCGGAAAATTGAAAAAGCTCGTCTTTTTCATGGTACGAAGTAGTAGTAGACACACAGTAGAGCAGTTGTTGGGATGATGTCATTGACCAAATTTGGCCATGTTGGCCTAATATAGAACTCGGGGAGACTGGTCCCTGCTATAAGCAAAAAGCCGCCATATTTGATTATCTTGGCTGGAAATATCCCAAAATCTCGAAGATTTCCTATATTTTTTAGCGCTTTCTTTGGCGCTTTGCCATATTTTATAGATCTGTGAACCATGAGTTGACATTTGGTGTATTTCAGATCTTTAGTACGTTTTATTTTGTGCGTGTAGGAGATCGCCAGTGGACTTTTGGACCCAAAAGGATGAGTTCTTTTACGGGGAAGTTTCGAGAGTATCCCACTATTTCGGCGGACAATTTCGAAAAAGAAAACCTTGACAGTTTGGCGTTTTTCCTTTCCCACTGTCACAAAGGTATGCATTGTTATCTTATTACGTATACCAAACATTCATGTTTGGGTCCTCTGGGTTCGAGTCTCACACTTGTGGCTTGGAAAAAGTTGGCAGATCCGATTTAGAGATGACCATTATACAGACTCAAAAAATTCTGTTGACAAAGTACAGAAAGAACCTATTGCTGCATCTTTTATATGATGCAGCTAAAGACAAATTTCCTTTGCAAAGCATGTCCTTTTAAGTTTTTATTCTGTCCTTTTCTTCTTAGATCATATGTCTGGATTGGATTCTGCTGCACTACACCACAGATTTATGTCCAGGTGCGGTTGTACAGTTGTGCATGTCGAGACAGTACACACCTTTCGGACTTTTTTTAGTTATTGTGGCCGCAGATACAAACTCTGTTGGTGAATATTAAAACTCAGGGAGCTTACTATGTAGCCAAAACTCCGGAAATTTTGGTTGAAAGTCAGATAGAACAGTAATATTTCGGAAAATCCATTCGGAAATTGAAGACTACCTTTAGAGGGAGTCCTCTTTTTCTGTTCACAGCAAAACCATTTGCTAAATCTTCAAGTTTCCAGTTTCTCATTGGCCAAAAAACAATATTACAAGAAATCACTCTGCAAATGGTAAGCATCATCTCATTCTAATGGTTTGCTTATTTTGGAAAACCCCTTACCATTATTCAATGGTCATCCCAACCAGCTCATTCTAAGAAATGGTAAGCACCCCTTTAGAATTGTCAGGTTATGAGGGTTGTCAGGGTGTTCAGGGTTGTGAGAGTTGTCAGGGTTGTGAGAGTTGTGAAAAAAATCAGGGCTTCAACGGGATTTGAGAGTTGTGAAAAAAATCAGGGCTTCAACGGGATTCAAACCCATGGGTTCGAATCCTGTTGAAGCCCTGATTTTTTTTCAGGCTTCTTCTTTCCAATAAATTAAATTAATTGGAAAATTTACTGCGATGATCATACTTCACTTGCATCTACAACCGCAGTACAAATATGAATTATTTCATATATATTTCACATCATTTCACTGCACGGGAAGATATGAACTCAATAAATTGACCTCGCTCCCAGTGTGTGGCTTCGTAGCTCAGTTGGTAGAGCATCGCACCGGTATCGCGGAGGTCATGGGATTGAATCCCGTTGAAGCCCTGATTTTTTTCCAGGCTTCTTCTTTCCA